>WIGN01000272.1:0-56456 GCA_014235955.1 Colletotrichum sojae | reverse complement strand
TCCTTTCCGAGGATTCCTGGTTACCCCTGTGTTACTGCTTACATATGTCCTGCGTTAGCCGCCGGGATCTTAGGCGGAGTTGTTCCAACGTGTTATGCCTAACGGGTCGTAACATAGAACCAGGAGAAAAGCAAACATGCAGGAAGCTCCATCTCCACTATTATAACGTTTGACAGACAAACTCGACAAAGTCCGCGTGGGAGGGAAGTTGGGATGCATGCACGAAACGTGACGTCCCGCAGCCCGGCCCTTCAAGATCAAACAACATCACGGTGATAGAAGAAATGAAATCTGCATGGCTTCAGTCGGGTGCACAACCGAATGGATGCAGAAAGAGCCAGCAGCCCGTCCCCTATCGCTTGGCTACTCCATTACTCCCATGATTTGTGGCTCGCACACTTCCAATAACTTCCGTCTTGTTGATGGACATTGGGCTAGCCCAAGCGCAGCAGCTATTTCTCCATCGCATTCAAATGGGTCTGGCCCTCGGAACAGCGAGAAACGAATGCGCCTCTTTCATACAGATATTAGTCCAAGGGTCGAGGGCCGAGCCAGTGGGTGCCCCTCAAATCATGCGATTTTTCATTACATACACACTACTTCACCAGCAGGTATCTTGGTCTGTTACGACGACTGTTACGGGGTACCTCTCCCATCTCTTTGGAGCAATCTTCGCCTTCGGTGTTCCAAGGCTAGCTGGCGGCTTGTTGTTGCCACTGCGGTACACAGTGCGGCGCGTTGAGAATATCTGCAAGCAAAAGGACAAGGGACGGAGGTAGGCCCAACAAGGCCGGCGAGGGGCGCGAGGAGTAGCCGGGGCCCTGGCAGAGTTGCGAACGACGGCGAAGTTCGAAATTGCCCGGTCAGTTAGCACTTATCGCATCATAAATCGACCAAGCTTCTGCTGGCCCGACGTACGTGATGTATCGAATACAATACATCACAATTATAAAACATCTCGAAAGGTCAACATGTGCAGTTCATGAACATGCGGCCGTATGATTCGCGAAATGCTCTGCGGGTTCCTGACAAGAGTCGATTTCAACCGGATTTGACGCGCCAGCAAATGAAGTGTTGTGGCCACGATCCATGAACCGATGCCTGATTCACCAGTGATTGGACGTTTGGCGAGTGGCGAAGGGTCTTTTGCTATGCATCACATTGTCACAGTCACAGCAATAACCAGGGCTCGAGGAGTTTCCAGGTTTCGTCTGTGAATCTGCATGGACCGGGAAATGGCTGTCCAACATCAGGTTGGTCCAAATGTTTTTGGTCATACGAGAGAAGGCTCTTCTTTGACGAGGTTCTTCACCGGGGTGGAGATGTTGTCTTGAGCCCTAGCTCCAACGGCATCTATCCCTGCTAACAGAGAATGCGGATAGCCCGCGATTGGCCGTCGATTGACCAACACGACCTCAGCGCCCCTGCATGAAGTGAAGAGAGGGGCCTTCCGACAGAGTCGATGCGGCCTGAATGTTCCTGAACAAGGCCATGCATGCTAGGAAGCCCTCGGGATTCCACCGCGCGACGAAATCTTAGACGAGCAGTCATTTGCGACGGCGCCAAGGAGAGAACGGGTTTGTGGGGGAGAACCCGAACGGCCCTTGGCGGATCGTGCTTATTTCGACTTGGCATGACGCCTCCTTGAGAAGCCTGCAGGTCGCGCTGGAATCCCTCCGGGAGTATGTCCCCGCGTGGTGGTGCAGAATTAGTACCTGAGTTGGGTGTGGACTTGGCCAAACATCCACAAGTCGAGGAAGCCAAGACAGTGGTAGAAACCGGTCATGTGCTCACGACAAAAGGCACACTGATTCAGAACAGACTTGAATTAAGAGATAAAATAAGTAGTGTTTTTAAAAGTCTAAGTTAGTAACTGAGATTGATAACGCTGTGTTCAATGTAATAGATGAGTCTAGAGGATGACAGGCGTTGACCTGAGAGGAAGAGCAAGCCCTCCTTCATGCACTGTAAACACTAGCCTCCTCTTTCTCAAGGGGAGCATCGATATGGTTGTTGAACTCTTTCTTGGGATCAAACAGAAACGCCGCAGCTGTTGAAAGTTAGCATTCTTCAGTTTGCAAAGGTCTTCGGGAGACTTACCGACGACAGCAACCGCAACGAAACAAGCCGCAGCAGTCCAAACATTTCTAAAAGCCACGACATAAGTGTCTAGAAGAGCGATTCCGCCCTTTGCAAGAATCTCAGGCGTGATCCCAGGGAGGCTGGCGAGAAGCTCGTCGTTGTGAGTGGTGAGACCACCGATAAGGCCACCAAGATTCTCGGGATCGAAACCAGCCGGCACGACGGCAGCGGCAACGTTCCCAGGCATGTGGCTCAGGCTGTCGTTGAAGATGACGTTGTAGATGGCGATGCCGATAGTTCCTCCCAAAGAGCGGACGGAGATGATAAGGCCGCTGGCAATCGCGATCAACTCAGGCGGGATGCAGAGCTGAGCGGCGGTGATGAGGGTCGTCAACGTCATGCCCAGGGCGAAACCCAACAGGACCGGGTAGAACCACACGGGGTCGCTTGAGCCGCGGTTCGTCGTCGCCATGCACGCGAAGAAGACCACGAAGATGAGGAAGGCGACGACGGTAAGCCACCGGAGTCGTCTCGTGACGGCGCAGTACCAGCCGCAGATGAGCGAGCCCACCATGGACGCGATGGCCATGAGGGAGTATCGGGTGCCAACGAGCACGGCGTCGGTCTCGTACAGCACGCTCACCTGGAAGGCAAAGTACGTGTTGGCTGCGAAGAAGGCAACGCCCTCTGCAAAAACGCAGAAGATGACGATGGAAAAGTTGCGGTTCTTGGTGAAGAGGCCGTGGTGGAACATGCCATCTTTCTTGAACCAGGTTTCGTAGACTACTAACGCCGCGGCGAGAGCAACACCGACGGCGAACGTCGCAGAAACATAGGGGTCGGACCATTCGTACGGGTTCTTGGACCACGACAATCCCAAGCAGAAGAGGACCAGGCCGGAGGCCATCAGGCCGTAGCCGATCCAATCCAGCTTCCCGAGCTTCTCCGTCATGTTGAGTTGCTTCTGGAGGGGCAGAGGCGGGGGGTTGTACACAACAATGCAGATGATGGCCGAAACGGCATACAGCCCCAGGGCGATGTAAAAGTAGTACCGAAAGCCGTCGGAAGTAGGGTCGTTCGTGCGGTTGAGGGCACCGCCGACCAGAAGACCTAATATGCTGCCGACGCCATTCGACACCATGTCCGAAGCCTGGCCATACGCGCGCCACTTCCGAGGGAGAACCTCAGAGGAGACGGTGTGGAGAAGGGGCTGGGCGCCGAAGGCGATACCGATGATGCAGAACCCGGCGATACACATGTTGATGCTCGTGGCGCGTGCCACAACGACGCAACCTGCAACACCAAACAGAGTCGGGATGACGATGAACCATTTTCGGCCCCAGTAGTCGGCGCCTTGGGAGAATATTGGTCCCAGTACGACCGTCAAGATGGTGATGACCGCCGACAGCCAGCTCGTCTTGTTTGAAGCTCCGAAGTGGCCCGCGATGGTTTGCCCTTGCTGTATGACATCCTCAGTTAGGAGCTGCTCATTCACGGCCGGGGGGGAAACTGTCTGTGCAACTTACCGCACCGGCACCAATGAGGCTGAATAGCTGGGCAGCATAGATCATTGTCACTGCGAAGACAGCCAAGAACGTTTTGGCATGGAGGTGAGGCGCTGATTCGTCCGAGGTCACGCTGCCGTCCGAGGACCCGGGCGCGCGCTTCTCCGAGTCGACGACCACGGCCGCCTCACGGGGCTTCTCCTCCATGTTGCTGTTTTCCGCGGACATACCTGACAGAGCTACGATCGCGGTTGTTGGGCGAAGAGGTGAGAAGGTCGGGGCGTCAACACCAAGAGAAAAGAAGGAAATGCACAGCGCAGTCGGGATGGCTGGCTTCAAAGGGAGAGGATGAGGGGAATGTAGATCGACAGAGGGAATACTAGCGGAATTCCCCGACGAAGGGGAAGCCAAATACTAATACAACCGGTGCGTCAGGTAAAGACGATATCGCGCTCATGACTGATAGTTGGTCGTCTTGGTCGTGCCGATCCAAGAAACCTTCGGACGTCCGTCGCAGTCTAGTGCAAGACTTGCATTAGCGAACTGAACCACCACTCAAGAGCCTTCACAACATCAGCTTGAAGCATGTCTTAGATTGTTGCACAGACTTTTGGCTGGCGGCCGACTGTTGCAGCTGTCACTAAACCCTGACTGATCCCGCGCAACCCACCAAGCGAACTCGAGGAAAACATGTGTAAGTGCCAACCCGTACCAGGAACAACACTCGTGTAGCCCGTCCATAACCCTTGTTGTCTTTTCCCAGCCTCGAGAAAAATGTGTCCGTGTGACAGCACTGTGATTCAAAAGGCCGTCGGAACAAGAAGGGATATCCGCATGTAAGAGGCACAGGGGGACGTCCGGAGCGGATATCCCAAAACCTGCAAAATCCCCGGCAGCAGAATGTTCTCGGCAGCGTGGACGCTTCCATCTGGCTTGGTCTAGAGCAACAGCACCTCATACACCCTGGATACTCATTCGACTGACGATGTAACATGGGTCTGACAAGGATGTCAGCCACCCTCAGGGTTGATGATGTGCCTGGCCACACCCACCAACCGAAGCGAGAGTGTCGCAGGGGTCGGCCCGTTGATCCTTAACCCCCGAGATCCCCGGTCAGGACGGCACGGAAGCTCAACCTCAACGTTATTTGGCGGATCTGGAGGCTGGAGATTTGAAAGAAATGTGACGAAGGAGGCAGAACGTCGTGGTTTAGGCAAGGCTCTCCGGTGTGTTCTATAGCTCAAAAAGAGCCCTGTGTATCCCCGCCCCGCAGACTGGTTTTTGATGGCTTTCCCCCGAGCAACGCAGTGACGATACGCTGCTCATGTGGATCAATGCGACATTGCACTTCCGCTCGGGACAACGGGAGACACCAACTGGTTTGATGCCAGCGAGTTGGTGGCTTGATTAGGTCTTGGAAAAGGGCCCAACTGCAGGTTCAGTAAATCACCTCCATCTCGCTGGACCCGGTATCTCGCCAGCAAGGGAATAACGGGGTCTGTTGCACAAGACTAACGTCCCGGTAGGCATGGAGCTGGCTGGAAGCGAGCCCCAATGAACATCCCTAAGATCAACATGGATGCCGGGCTGATTATACGATTTGTGTTCACAGTGGAACTAATAATATGTCGGGCCCTGGTATAATGCGCCTTGTTACTGGCTCAGACTTGAGTATCAATGCAAGCGAACTGTAGAGAAGCGAGCACATGCGCATCACCACGAACGTAACCTCAAGACACCCTTTTCGGAACTCAGCCCTTGTTGGTGCCGCCCCCTTGCGTCTGATGCCCAAGTCTATAGGACAAAAACTCGTACGAATTCATCCGGTGCCGCCTCCGGAGCGAGATTACACCGAACGGGCACGAACGCCAGATGCATCTTCTCGTCACCTCCAGGGGCCTGGAGCGGTCGAATAGCTCCTTCCTGTTATCTTTTCCAACAATCATTGCAAATGACCGCCGATCGTCCGTGACGCTGGATAGATATCTCCATCCAGGAGCGGAGTGCGCCGCATATCGTGGAGCTTCTGGTGGAGTGACTGCTGGCGGCTCCAACAACAAGACAAGACTTTTCCATGGCTACGCGTCTTCCTTCTTGAAACCACGAATCAACATTCCCACTTCTTTCCTGCTCCATTCGATTGAATCTGAAACCTAAAACTTTGACCAAAATCGTTGTCCGGCCTCGCCTTTTGTTCCCGACCAGCCAGACCCTTTCGGAATCCAAAGCCAAGATGCTCGACGTCGTCATTGCCGGAGCCGGCATCGCCGGTATGGCCGCCGGCATTTCGCTTCGCCGCGCGGGCCACAAAGTCCACATCTACGAACGCTCGGCGATGAACAACGAGGTCGGCGCCGCCATCCACGTACCGCCAAACGTATCTCGTTTCCTCGTCCGCTGGGGTCTTGACCCCGAAGGCGCCGGCTTCGTCAAGGCTGGGCCCATTGAGTTCAAGGATCCGGTGAACCAGGAGACTACGGTGGCCATGTCTCATGCTCACAACAAGGAGCGCTACGGCGCCGACTTGTGGTACGCACATCGCGTGGACCTGCACGATGCTCTGAAGAAGAAGGCCACGGAGCCACAGAGACCAGACACCCCCGTGATGATCCATCTAAAGTCATCCGTGGCCGGATATGTGCGTGGCCTAGAAGTTCAATAGCCATATTAGTTGTTCGTGGTATGCTAATGTGCTGTAGAACACCGAGTTGCCTGCTATTCGCCTCGAAAACGGCGACGAGATCAAGGCCGACCTGGTCATCGGAGCAGATGGCGTCCACTCCATCGCCAGCGAAACAGTCATAGGTCGCAAGAACCCTCCCAGCCCAGCGAGTCACTACAACTGTTGCTACCGTTTCCTGATCCCCAAAGAAGTCCTCGAAGAGGACCCGGAGACGAGGTTATTCAACGTTGACTCCAACGACCTCATCCGTCTCTACCCCGACAACGAAAAGAGCCGCAGACTGGTGTCTTACCCGTGCCGCAGGTGTGTAACTGGCGGCATACGACGACAGCAGGTGTCGAGACTGATCAAACAGAAATACGATCCACAATTTTGTCGGTCTTTTTTTCGACGAGGAGATGAAGTCGGTGACGAAGGAAGGTCAGTTGAAGATACCAAGAAGATGCTGTTGACTGCGTTGCTCATTTGTGCTAGACTATCACGCCGACTTCGACAAGACCTTGGCCATCGAGAGGTTTGCTGGGTTCCATCCCAGCCTGCAGGCCGTCATCGGGTGAGATTGAACTGAATGCCGCGTGTTGATTACAAGGGCTAACAGTGTCTCAGAAAAGCAACTGATATCAAGAGATGGCCGCTGCTATATTGTGCGCCTCTGCCTACTTGGCGCAAGGGCAAATTGGTGCTGGCTGGAGATGCGGCGCACCCAATGCTTCCTCGTAAGATAAGATACCTTTCACACAACATCCTTTGGACTAACAGAGAGTCTGCAAAGACCACGGTCAAGGCGGCGCTATGGGCATCGAGGACGGCGCTGCTCTTGGTATCGTTCTTGCAAACGTTACAAATCGTTCCCAGATTGAGGAACGTCTGGAGCTGTACGAGAAGCTGCGTCGGAACCGCGCCAGTGCGATCCAGATTCTCAGCAACGTCGGCTTCGACTAGTCGCACCTTGTCAAAAACGACCTTCTGGAGTTTCTCAGCGAGGAAGACATCCCGAGTAAGTCAAAACCTTTGCGTCGTCCCATCTTCGGAGTTAAGCTGACGTCGCGGCAGAAAACGCTCCCGAGATTATGGCTTTCAACATGAGCTACGATGTCATCTCGGAGGCTATCAAGGTCATGCAAGGGGCGGATCCGTCATTCGCTGTCCCTACTCAATTCTTTGATGAGGGTACAGCTAGCAAACAGCATGCCAGCGAGGACTTGACGAAGCTCGACAGCAAGGTTCAAACACAAGTTCGTCTGGAAACTGAGCCCATCGCAGCACGATAGAAGAGTAGACACTGGAAAGGTCTGTAACTAGTGTATATAAGAAATATCGCGTCGAGCTCTCTCAGTTTAAGATACGCGTAATCCTCTTTAGGCGTGGAGGAACATCACTTATCCGGCCTGATATCAGTGCTCTCCGAAAGCCGAGAAAAGGTATCCGGAGCCCCTCACTCGAGGCCCCAATGAGACCCCCTCGTAGCGGAAATGGCAACACTTCGCCGACGAAATAGCTGCATGGCTTCATTCCATCTCAATCCTACGTCGCCCAGATTACATGTATGTAGGTTCCCCGTGGGGCATTACGCACTCTCCCCGCACGAAGGCATAGAGTAGACTTGGCAACGGACTGTGCGGAAATGGCATATCGAGCTCAACTCAACTCGACAAGAAAACTTCTCGTTCTCATCTTCGTCCAAAGATGTAATAGTGAGGATCGTTACAAGAAGCTAAGTCAGTCGCTGAATCAAATTGTTTTCGCCACTTCCCCTCGACGCAGTCGAGAATTTGCAGAGGTAGATGTTCAATAGTATCGTGACACAACATCTGTTGTGTGATTGTTTTGCCCAGCTATGAAGGTGTTGGGCACAGAACCCAATACCAGTCAACGATTATTCCAGTAGCCCCAGCTAATATTTGTTTCCCAGCTAACGATCTTGGCTTTACGGTTGCCGGAGCGCAGTTGCAGGCAGCACCCCTGCTCAACCCAAAGAGGCAAAAGCTCGCCGAAAACCCGGCGAGATCGCACCTATTCAGGACGGTCCCTCATCGTCAAGTTCAAGGACTTGTCACGCCCTCGCTCATCGATCTAAACTGGGCTAGTCATCCCTCCCTCGGTTTCGGTCTTGATATTGCGACCTTCAACGTCTCCTTGCACCGCTTGCTCTGCCTGTTCTACACCTGTGACGTCCACTCACCTCCTCTGATAGATCGTGGGTATGTGAGTCACTAAACATCACACAGTCTGTCTATCCCATGGGGGATCGCTAGTTTCCCGGCTGTGCGCCTCTTCAAGAACGAACACCAACGTTGACATCTCCAGTCCGGAATTGTGATTGTTGTGATTGGTGAAGGGCGCCACCCATGTCCAACGTAACATACGGGCGGGCGTCTCGAGCTCGGACGGGACAAACTATAAAGTGACATGCCGAGAAGCAATTCCGATATATCCTCTCACGTTGATTTCCTTTGGACGACGACGATTCCGAGAGGCTCTGATTCTTGAACTCTGACAACCTCAAAACACAAAGCGGAGAATCCTCTTTCCTTTTCCATTAGTTTTCTAACTGCCGTCCCTTGACCTAAGCCCTTCGGCTGCTCGTCTACCATGGCTACCTTGGAAAAGACAACATCGCGAGGTGCTTCGCAAATCCAAGTCGAAGATGCAGGCGTTGACCTAGTAGCCCAGGCCGACGCGCCGATCAACTACGACAGTGATGGCATCAAGGGCATACTTCGATCACCCTACGTGCTCGGCGCCGCACTTCTGGCTTCCTTTGGCGGCTTCTCTTTCGGTTATGGTACGTCCAATGATCCGACGGTGTGCAGTTCATGAGGTGTTGCTTTGCCTGACCACGGTTCTTAGACCAAGGCGTCATCTCCATCATCCTGGTAATGCCCTAATTCCACGAGTGGTTCCCCGAGACCGCCCCCGGCAACGCGCGATACGGATTTTACACCGGCTTCATGACCGGGATGCTCGAATTCGGAGCTTTCGTCGGCTGTCTCTTCCTCCCGTACCTCGCCGACAGGATATCTCGGAAATGGGCCCTTACCATTGCGACTTTCTTCTTCTGTGTCGGCGCCATCATCCAGACCGCCGCTCGCAACTATGGCACCCTCGTTGCCGGCAGAACTATAGGCGGTATTGGCGTAGGCACGCTCGTCATGGGTGCCACTCTCTACATAGCCGAGATCGCGTCGCCGAATCTTCGCGGCTCTCTCCTCGTGCTCGAGTCCATCAGCATCGTCATCGGGGCCATCGTCGCGTACTGAATCACGTTCGGAACCAGGAGCATGGAAGGCGAGTGGGCCTTCAGGCTCCCTTGCGCACTGCAGATAGCTCCTGCTCTGATGGCCGGCCTCGGGATTCACTTCTTCCCCTTCTCCCCACGATGGCTTGCGATGGTTGGCCGGGACCAAGACAGTTTCGGGTCTGTTGTCAAACTTCGCCGCGTCTCGGCATCCGACGCACGCGTCCAGGCCGAGTGGAAAGGTATTCTGTCCGAAGTCAAGTTCCAACAAGCCATGGTCGCCCGCGAGCACCCAAGTTCCAACGCTTTCACCGCAGAGCTTGGCCAGTGGGCGGATCTGTTCAAGCCTCGCTACATCAGGCGCACCAGCATCGCGCTCGCCATCCCGTTCTTCCAACAGTTCAGGTAAGCTGCCGAATCCTCTGCACTACCTGCGAAACGCACACCCGTACCGCCTTAGAAACCTCTTCTGCCTTCTTTGTAACTAAGCCAAAGTTTCTAGCGGCATCAACGCATTCGTTTACTACTCGCCGACTTTCTTCGCGGCTTCAGGCCAGAAGGGAGACATGCCCCTTACCCTCTCCGGCATGGTCAACATCTGCCAGCTCGTCGCCGGCATCCCGACATTTCTCTACCTTGACAAGGTCGGACGCAGGAAGCTTGCCATCGGTGGTGGCTTCGCCATGGCCGTGCCCCATCTCATCATGTCCGGTGTTGTCGGGAAGTTCAACAACAGATGGGATCAGAACCCTGCCATGGGATGGTTTGGCGTGGCTCTTATCTGTAAGTCGAGCCAAACCCCACAACACACGGCACCTTACTGACATGGCCACCCGCTGCAGACATCTACGTGCTCTGCTACGCATGTTCATACGGCCCGCTCGCGTGGACCCTGCCCGCCGAGATCTTCCCCAACTCGAAGCGTGCCAAGGGCGTTGGCGCCGCGACGGCAATGATCTGGCTGGCCAACTTCATCATCGGCGACTGCGTGCCGGAGATGGTTTTCAAGATCGATTGGGGCACGTATCTGCTTTTCGGGTGCTTCTGCGTTGCGGCCGGTGTGTTCTCGTTTTTCATTGTGCCCGAGACCGCACACAAGTCTCTAGAGCAGATTTCGGCTTTGTTCGGCGACAACAGCGTGGCAGAGGAGCAAGATTTGCGGCGGCGCATCGTCGAGGAGGTCTCGACGGATCCTAGGTATAATGTTTCTTACACGACGTCGCCCTAGCCGTAGTCCTTAGATAGAAGGTCGCGTTCGTATTCGCATCTCCAATTTCTCGACTGTTAAACTTTAGACTTTTAGATCCCCGAGGCCGAAACTCAGTAGAACTTCAGATGAATCTGTTGTAGCCGCACAGGTGCTATGTAATTAGCGGACCACTTACCTCCGCAGCTCCGCATCTGCCAGCAGCTATTACATATTCTTGATCGTCGTCTGAAGATGCCGATTAGTTTCCTGTCAGATGCTTGGTGAAAACATCGACATCTTGATAGCTAGCTGTCTCATTATCCCCCTAGATTGCAAGCTCAAACGGCTGCCCATCTCCGCACTTCAGGCATAACGGCAAGCATTTGAAAAAGCGTCGACTTCCCAGTAAACCTCCAATAATAATATCCTACACTAGCGGACAGTGGGAGTGTACCGGCGTCCAACTGCCCTGCAGGGTTTGACTCGCGTCTTCCTGCGGAACCAGCGGTCTACGGCGGCATCCCACACTAAAGCCGCAGCAGAATGGGGAAAAGAAAGGCTTCCAGAGGCAGGGGTACGGTAATTGGGAGACGCTTACTGGGCGTTACGTCCGGTCTCTCTCGCCGAGTCGTCTCCTGGCCCCCTTTAAAAGGCCCTGTACTGCCCCGCGCTTCGTTAACCTGCCGGCGAAATGTTCCCTTCCTGGGCAGTCTGGCTATTTCGCCTCGGCCATGGTCTCGTATCGAACGGGCAGAAATGGCTCCACCACAGCGACGAGAACGAATCGTGCCATGCGTGACCTGCAGAGGTATGTTGACGCCTTAATTGCCGCCAGACCGACGACCACTTCTGTCAAATCTGTCAAGCTTCACGGATGAAGGCTATTTGTCCCCTGCTTGCCTGCGCTGCTTGTCTTAGGCTCGAGCCATGATGATCCGACGAGGAATGCTGACTTGATTCGCCCTCGTCGCAGAGAAACATCTTCGATGTGAGTACCCGCAGACGGCATCATTCTATTTCTTTTTTTGCTATCATCGAGGCTCCGTTGTGTGGCATTGAGCTCTGTTGATGTGTCAGTGATACTGACGAGGAATATGAAATAGGCGATGGCCGAACGCCCTGCTCCGGCTGCGAGAAGTCGGAATCTGACTGCGTCCGTGTGAACAACCGCTTCAGGTTCAAGCGCATGGTCGCATCTCAGAAGAAGTTCTCCTTCGACGTCAACCAGCCGTGGCTGCATACAAGTTCCAGTTCGCGTACGATCCACCTCGCCTGTGTCTCTTCACCCAAACCTCACAGCCGGTCTTTGTGCTGACATCCGATATCTTGCCCCAGAAATTCAAAAGCCTCTGGCAATTGTCAACGTATCCAAGCCGAATCCCGATCGAAGCATCGCCGAGACGTCACCCCCGGGCCGCACTACAGACACGCTGCCTCCGATACAGCCACGACCAACAGATCAACTTACAGCGGCAGCCGAAGTCCTCCAGTCGTTCTCAAAGACAGAGCCCAGAACCTCGATCGAGCTGTCAAGTTTGATAACGGATCCGTCCCAAGGTGACGGTGGTTCGGGCCAAAGAAGTTGGACACCATCAGGAAGCGGTGAGGACGATGAATCACAAAGAAGCCCCGATGCCTTCCAGAACTACCAACCTGGAGCCACGCCGAGGGCATGTCCGTCTATTGGAACGCCATACACCTCCATCTCGACGGCGAGCCCCTCAGTGCCGAGGTCGATTCCTGATGGATGGAGCCGCACCAACCCTGATGACCCCCACAGACGCTTCAGTGTGCTCGCCCACCGCCGCCCGTCTTTCTTGGCCGATCCTGCCCATGCCCCTTCTTGGGGTGGGGGAAGTAACACTGGTGTACCGGAGATAGGGGTGCAAGAAGCCTGTCTCATGCGGTGTTTTGTTAACAATCTTGCTTCATCTGTAGGTCGACGCATGACACCCACTTGTCCTAACGAGACCACTTTCTCCGACGCTTCGTCCACATTTTCATCCCTCCAACGTCACTGACAACCTGGCGGCAGTTTGATACCACCGACAGAGATCGTCACTACGCTTTGGTTGTCCCTCAACGAGCAGTCTATAATTCCCTGTTGTTGTACGCAATATGCACCGCAGCGTCGAGATTTCTCACCCAACTATGGTCAAAGAGGACACCGGGTCAAATCATCGAATTCAACGGAATCCCGCTACCTGACTTGAACAAGGACTCGGCGGTCCATTATCACAGCAAATGCATATCCTACCTGATGAACACTTCAACAGACCCCGAAAACCCCTGCAACGACGATGCCTTGACAGCTATCACAATACTGCGGTATCATGAACAGGTTGACAGTATGTTAGCTTGGCTTGGGAGATCAAGAGCTGCGCCATCGACTAACGGCTTGTCCTGCAGCGCACCTCACCGGATCCGACTCCGAAACCTATATCCGCGCCATCCAGGCTGTGTTCCACGCCCAACAGGAGGACAAGATCGGGCTCTTCAGCATCGTCTACCACCCTCCCAGAGGACCCGATATCTATGCCCCGACGATGTCTTCTCTCAGACATTCAGCCACTCTCATCACCCTACGCCACGAAATCTGGTCCGTCCTTCTCTACCGCCGCCCCTTCAGACTGCCCCTCTACGGCACCGAAGACTGCTCCCAGTTTGATACCGACGTCGCCGCCGCCGACGACTTCGACTGGGCCAACCGCATCCTCGTCTGGTGCGCCTACGCCCTTAAATTCTGCTTCGGCACAAGCCCCGACGATACCGCCGCCGCCGAAGACACAAAATCCCGCGCCGAGCAGTGGAACGCTCTAAAGGCCTTCGAGCACAACTGGAACACGCACCTCCCGCCGCACTACAGACCCCTGGCCTACCAAGAGCGAGTCCCAGGGAGGGGGGAGTACTTCCCCAAGATATGGCACGCCAACGACTGCCAGGTGATCGCCCTACAGCACGTCGAGCTCACGCGGATCGTGCTGGCGGTGCACGACGCCAAGAACCAGCGCCTGGGCATCGGGGCGCGGGCGGCGAGCGAGGCGCTCGAGGAGCTGCTGCGGGGTGCCACGCGCAAGATCTGCGGCTTGGCTCTGTCGAACGGTCGGGACCAGCCGGCTATGGTCATTGCCGGGGTTGGCATCTCGCTGTGCGGGGAGTACTTTCACGATGAAGGGGAGCAGCGGGCTATTGTGGAGTTTATGGGCAATTTGGAGAGGTTGCACGCGTGGCCTACGAGTTCCGTTGTCGATGCTCTCAGGGCGGCTTGGGATGGGAGGCCGAGTCGTTGAGTTATTGGGCTCGGCTTGACCAAACAGCAAAACTTACCTATCTCTTTATAAGAGGCCGACAGGGGAATCAAGAAACGAGTTGAACAATTCACGCTTCGGATTGACGGTGAGTCAAATTGAGCTACCAGTCTGCCCTAAACGGATGCCAGCTTTTATCTCTCAACGAAGACACTGAATCGCCAAAACCACATGTTGCTCCTAATCTGGGCTGGCATTCGACGCCAACTCCCATTCCCTCAATCTAGTTCCGGGTGGCCCCCTTGTCATCCATGGTGTGCGTCAGCTCGGGTACGCCATCGGCGTGCTCGCTGTCACGTCCGTTGCGAATCTGCGACTCCTTTTCCATCTGCTGCATGTCCAGCTGGGCCACCTTAGCATCCGTGCCGTCAATGACCTTGGCCAGCTCCTCAAGGGTGGGTCCCTTGGTCTCGACGTATTTGAAGTAGACGAAGCAGAGTTCGAGGAAGATCCAGCACTGTGTTTTTGGTCAGCATCCTCGCTTTCGATACACCCATGCATCAAACTCACAGTGTAAATCAGGTAGAGCTTCCATGTCTGTCCCTTGAAGTAATCGAGAGCAACAGGGTTGGCGTAGTTGTTCAGGGTCAAGGCAGACTGAATGGAGATGTTCAGAACCATGGAACCCTTCGCACGGAGAGTGTACGGCAGGATTTCCACGGCATAGCTGATAAGCAGACCAGACCACGCAATAGCGTACGCAATGTTGAACACCCAAATGAAGAAGATCATGGCGTAGTTGGCGCCGGGAGACTCATATTCTTCGTAGAGGGCGCAGGTCAAGGTCCAGAAGACGAACGTTCCGAACATGCTGGCGGTCGAGAGCAAGAAGATCGGGCGACGGCCGAACTTGTCGACGAGGAGGGCGAAGGAGATGGATACAATTAGGGAGAGCATGGAAGAGCCGGCAGACAACTATGAAATCCGGACACTGTCAGCTTGTGGGGATTTCAGGCCAGCGGCAAGATCGAGAGAAAACTTACACCGAGCTTCTCAGTCGAGCCCGGAATTCCAGCGTTTTCGTACAAGATGTTGGTGTAGTTGGAGATAATAGCATTGCCAGACCACTGCGAGAAGATACCGAGGGAGATGAGGATCATGAACCGGTAGCGGTTGCCAGGGGTCCTAAAGAAGTCGAGGTAGGAGCTGTGCGCGTTGGCGGCCTGCTCCATCTTGATCGTCTCGGTGATCTCGCGGTACTCGAACTTGACGGTCGGGTGGTCCATGTTGCCGTTGGCGTGGTACTTGGCCAGGATCCGCATCGCCTGGTCGCCCTTGTCGGTGGCGATGAGGAAACGGGGCGACTCGGGGACCCCTGTAGTCGGTCAGCATACGGAGAAGTAGTTGGTGGGAACGGGGATGGACGTACACCAAATGCAAACGACTTGGATGATAGAAGGCTGTTGAGTGTCAGAAAGAAAAGCTGCTTCCTTGGTTGGAGAAGATTGCCAATGCAACTCACAAGAGCTTGAATCAGAGCTGGAATACGCCACGACCACTGGTTGTTCAGGAAGTTGGTGCCGAAAGAAACCCAGGCGACAACTTTGGAGCATATCAGTACTTGAACCGATGAAATCAAGGGTCGATTGTGACTTACGAAGCGCACCCACGTTCCAGAGACAGTTGTACACCGTCGTAAGTCTAGCACGGTGCTGAGGGTGGCAGATCTCGGTAAGAAGCATGGGCGACGCCATCTGCGAGAAGGAGTTTCCGAAACCCAGCAACACGCGACCTCCCATGAAGCCTAAGGGATTGTCAGAAAAGGACAGTTCTCACTTGGAGAAAGTTGTGTGAAACAAACCGGGCATGTTTTGGCAAAAGGCCTGAAGCGCGGCGCCGGCGATCGTGATCACGCCGCCGATGAGGATAGGGAGACGTCGTCCCCAGTGGTCGGTGAAGTATGGTCTGGGACACAGGTCAGTTTTCACTCAACTCTCTTGCAGCGTTGACGACATACACGATGGGGATGGATGCGAGACTACCAATCTGGTACAGCGCCGCGAGAAGTCCAAGAAGATGGTCGCTGGGGCTGTCGAAGTACTCCTTCCAGGACTCGAAGTTCTGGACGGAGTTGAAGAACATGCTTCAAAAAATCAGCGAGTGAATCCACCAAGGACTTAGGGGTTCTGCATTTCTACTCACCCATCGTAACCGGTACTAGCAGAGGCGATACACAGAATGAAGGCGTGCCAGTACAGCTTCCTCAGGCCAGGCTCCTTGTACCAGATGACTCGCTCGAAGCGGGGAGCTTCTTCCTGAGCGTGAGCAGTGGCTTCTCTGTTGGGCTTGGCGCCCTTGACCCTGGAGAAGACACCCATATCGGATTTGGGGCGATGCTGCCAGTCTTGTCACGAGGGCGTTCAGTACGCGTGATGGTCTTGGAGGACTTCTGCTCAAGAACGAGCAGGTATGTCTGAAGTGGACTTCTATGGGGATCGCCTCTCCACAGCGAGAGACATCAGTGGGGAACCCCAGGTCTATTATATCTGGGGAAACCCACGTTGACCAAGCGTCTACCGGCCTGTCGGGCGACCGTTCCGTCTCATGGTCCTCGCCGTAGCGAGGTTCCATCACATGAGCGATCCAAGGATGCAATCGCCCCCTTCCGCAGAGTGCCAAAGGGGAAAAGAGGATGGACATTAACCATCAAAACCAGGGGAAACAAAGTGACAAAACGAGAGTGTTGGACCAAGACAGCGCCCCCCCAAGCCGGCCCAAGAGCCGCCATGGATTTTATAACAGGCAAATACCCCGGACGACGCTGGAGACACGGGACTCCTGCTCAGCCAGACAGAGACATCCGTCGAGCGACAAGGCTGCCGGTCGTCCAATCACCGGAGATGCTCGCATTTAGCCGGAAGTGGTCTTGGAGTGTGGAGTGCCGCGACGGCCAAGGCTGAGTTGCTCGACTCCTCGTTGGGAGAAGGGGATTCTACCAAGCCCGCCAAGTTGGTTGTGTGGAACCTTTTCATAAGCTCGGCTCGACGGCCGGACAGATGTTCGGTAGTGCCAGGTTGTCAGCAGGCTGATCAGTTGGTGCTGTGCCGTCCGGGACGGTTGTGTCGCTTGGGTTAATTGCAGTGCCTGACTGATTGCCGAGAGCCAGCCGCAAGTGAGGATTGGGTGCTCTGAAAATCTTCCATTTTATCGAACGTCTAAATGTTCTGTGCGGAGGAGTTGCTCCTGGTGTCTTATTGCTTTTCTGAGGCAAGCGTGCCATCGCCTCTCCAACGGCAAGACATCATCAGGTTCTTGCCGGGACTGCCGTCAGGTAATTATTTCAATCCAACGTACCTAGTGTGATAAATTCATATGTACGTGGCTCCATGTCAGCAGCACCGTATTGTGGCTCGACAATGGGAAACAAGAAAATGTCGATCACGCTCGATCTTGGCTCCCAAGAATCTGACCACGACAGGTCCTGGAATATCGGACCTTGTTTCCATCAGCGTTCCACATTAACTAGCTTGTCCTTGGTATTCTCACGCCCGAAGCAGGTGGAGAGCATCAATGTCACGTTCATTAAGAAGCACATGCAGTCAGTCACATCCGACCACATCAAGACCTTGGCTTTTTGGTCCAGTTTTCGCCGAACGATTAATATCGACGAATCTGGATCTCTTCCGATAAAAAGAGGGTGTGCGAGACTAAAATTGTCGATCATACGTGTTGACTGGGTTCTTTCTGGAGTCACCGGGTTTTCGGATCGAAACACCTACTGCACCCATTCCACGGCGAGGGATAATGCCACAACAAGAACGCGCCGCGGCATCGCATCCAACATCAATTGGATCAGGCAGAACTAGCTGCGAGTCAGGAGAACCGAACGATTGTATGAGCCAAACACAAGATTCATTTCTACACGATCTGCCATGAAACGCCAACGCCAACCCATATGCACAGAACGCCGCCAAACTCCATACATCTGTAGGCCGTAATGTACAGCCAGTCGTCTAACGGGACCTCTTATCATCCCCCCAAGTCTTGAACTCCCGTGCTGGCAACTTGAGTTCAAACATGTGGTCGATCTCCCCAATGCTTCTTCCCTTCATCTCCGGCAGGACGTAGTAGCACAGGACGACGCCGAACGCACACAGAGCGACGAAGATCCAGCCCGTCTTCGCGCCTAGATCGCCGGCGTCTTTGTTGAAGGCATACGGAAGTGTCATGCTCATCACGACCGATGAAGCCTGTTGCGCTACTCCACCAATGCCCTGCGTCTTCGCGCGTAGTCGGAGGGAGCTCGTCTCGCCCATGATCGCGTAGGCGGCAGGCCAGACGCCCATGCCGCACACCACGACGATGGAGATGCAGCCTGCTGCTGTGATGTACGCGACCGTCGGCGATTCCCAGAACCCAGAGATGCCAACGCCTGCCCATAGAACGGCTGCGATCCCCAGGGAAAGGAGAGTGACCTTTCTCCGTCCGACACGCGACAGGATCCACACACCAGCGAGGTTGGCGAAGGTCCCAACCACAATGCCGCCCATGAGAATCATCAGGCTGGGGCGCGACGCCATGCCGATTGTCTGGAGAAAGTAGCTGGACTTGCCGATGAGGTCGAGGCCGAATATGGCAGGGAAATGGTTGGCCAGGATGACGATCCATGTCCTTCGGCGATTGGTGCCGACGAAGCAGGTCATGTAGGTTGCGCCCGCAGAGACCTCCTTCTCCTCTGCGATGCTTGTCCTGATCTTTTCGAGGGCTTTAAGTGCATCGGCACGGGGAGCGTAAAGTCTTCGGGCAGACTCGACAGCCTGGTCTGATCGCCCTTTCTCTTCTAGGTATGCCGGGCTTTCGGGGATGAAGACCGAGAGGATAAAGGGAACCACCGCCAGCATCCACTGCGAACCAAAGGAGGCAAGGTAGCCCGCCCTGCCAGGGGTGTCGTTGATGATGAAGAGCACGATGGAACCGAGCAGCTGGCCGACGAGGTTTCCGGTCGGCACTAGTCCCATCGCCGACGCGCGAAGAGCGGTGGGGGCGGTCTCAGATATGTAAGTCATGGCGGTGACCTTAAGTATGCCGATCGAAAGGCCCTGGACGACCTTCCCGGCGAAGAACATGGCGCGCATGGCATCAATGTTGGAAGGGAGATGCGAGAAGAAGATGCCGCTGACCCCGATGGCGCATATAACGCTACCGGTCCTCAGGCTCATCCTACGCCCGACGCGATCTTGGTACCAGCCGGCGAAGATGGAGCCGAACGCCATTCCCAGCGGGATGGACGCGGACCACAACGAGACCCAGAGCGACGGGATGATCCACCCATCTTCGAACCGGGCACCGTAGTCATGCTGGAATGATTCAACGGCGACGATGGTGCCTACAATTACAAGAGCGTAGCCCCAGCCAATGACGATTATGGTGAGCGCGAGGCAATAGGCCACGACTTTGGGGTACCGGCGCATGGCCTGCCCCAGCGGCAGGCCTTCTTCAGCCTCATTTTCGTTCATTGTCGCGCTGGTGGTCGTGATCAGACGGTTGGCTGATGCATCACGACTGTGTCGGGGCTCTTCGGCCTGCAGGATGCTTTTTCTTCCAGTCCTCGACTCGGTCGCATACAAAAGACTCGAATCGGCCAGTTCGATGTCTTCGACGTGAGATATGCTCTTGCCGCCTGAGCTATCCTGGCTGTGATGGGCATCCATGGCATATAATGAGTTGATAGGTGTCGGGCAGTCGAAGCTGGGTTGAATATCAACCGAATAAGCGTGAAGGGTCTGAAGTAAAGATACAGTATCGAATGCTTTGGATGATGTGGTTGGTGATGTTCAATCTTCATCTTCCGTATTTTTTGGGATGGAACGGTATGATTCTATATCCCAAACTTGCAGACTCGTCCGTTCCTGCAATTTGCTATGGAAGTTATCATTTTGCTTATCTGCATGGTGTTCTCCAGCTGCGTAGGCAGCCGCGTTGCAGAAGGATCATTGCCTCGGACTCCAGGGAGGCGCAGCACGGAAGCGGGTGGCATCTGCATCAAAAATAAAGTATTGACGTAAACAATGAACTGAAGGTAAGAGTGCAGACCACAACCTGTCGGCGATCGGCAAGCGCGAGAGGATGGAGGAACCAAGCCCCAACGGGTACGGGAATCTCCAACCCACGTGCCGTCTACGGATGCGGACACGGAGTCAGAGGACCCACTCCACCGGGTGGGGCCGGTGCGGTCCGTGAGCGCCAGAGATGCTGATTGGGGGACAGTACCTACGGACACGGAGTCGGATCGGTTGTCTAAGCCACGCATACGTACTTAACTTTCAACTCCCCGAGTTTTCAGATGGCCAGTGGGCGGCTTTTCGTCAGCATGCCTCCCTGAAAAGCCTCAGTCCGACAACCAGTTCCCCCAGACGGGAAATATGCGAAAACTCCGCAGGAGAATTGCGTTCAGCAACTGCAGCCACCGGGGCGATCTCGGATACAGTCTTGCATATACGGCGATGGAGGCTTGAACTTAAAAAGTGGCTGCTCAACAGACAGATGTTCGGCCGAGACTCAACCCATCATCCGTCGACCACTACCCGCTGCCCTGGTTGTTTTCTCTGCCCGAGCCTTTGTTTCCCATTCTCCCGCGAGCAGCCAACTGCTACTATTATTCGAACACCAGTCCTTCAGACCTGGCCATGACTCACGACCCAATCTGCCACATTGTATCCCCCGTCGGGTGCATGGGCTATGGCTTTGACGATGCCCCTGTCGCAGACGAACTGAGGAAACTCGTTGCCACCGGAACACCTGTCGCCATCATTCTCGATGCCGGATCGACGGACAGCGGTCCTGAAAAGCTTGCCCTGGGCACCATGACCTGCCCCCGCTCGGCATACGTCAAGGACCTCACGAAGCTGCTCAAGCTTGTTCACGAATTCGAAGTCAAGCTGATCTTCAGCTCTGCGGGTGGAGATGGAGCAGATGAACACGTCACGCTCATGTCAGACATCGTGAGAGAGATTTGTGATCAGAATGAGTACACTGAACCCAAAGCACCCCACCGCCGCGCGTTCTCTCTGCGATGCTGACACCATATCCAAGGGACTATTCGTTCAAGACCATCTCCATATTCTCTGGAATCAACAAGTCGATCGTCCTTGACCGCCTCAAAGCCGGGAAAATCGCCCCGTGCGGAGCCTGCGTGCCGGCTCTGATGCCAGAAGACGTCAAATCGTCGCCCCGCGTGGTTGCTCAAATTGGACCCGAGCCCTTCATGGACGCGATGGAAGCCGCCCCAGGCTTCGACGTCCTCATCGCCGGCCGTGCCTACGACCCAGCCCCGTACGTCGCCTACTCGATGTTCCAGCTGAAAAAGCAATGTCCCGCCCTGGCAACCGAGGAATGCGAGAAACGCAACGGTGGATTCTGTCACATGGGCAAGATAATGGAGTGCGGCGGACTTTGCGCGACCCCAAAGTCCCACGGGGCAGCTGCGACTGTCTACAACAGCGGCGTGTTTGACGTCCGACCGATCGAGCCGAAGTCCCGGTGTACGCCGCTGTCTGTCGCTGCCCATGCGCTGTACGAGAATACCAGACCGGACAAACTCCGCGGTCCTGGAGGCATCCTACATCTGGACGCTGCGACGTATGAACAGCTCGAGGACAACCGCACGGTCCGAGTCAGCGGAGCCGAGTTTCACTCCTCATCCACATGTGGATATCCGTATCAACTGCAGTTGGAGGCGGCTACCTTTCTCGGATACCGATCGATAGCGATGGGAAGCGTCAGGGACCGTATGTTTGAATCATTCTTGCCACATCAAAATGGAAAAGGGTGAATGAACTGACAGCATGAACCAGACGTTCTGATCAACCGGCTTGACAGCGTTCTCAAGCGCGTCAAGGATTACGTGAAGGACCAGCATGCCAATATACAAGGGCACTGGGACCTAGATTTTCACGTATACGGTAAAGGACAGAGCTCTCCTCAAGGGCCAGGCGAGGTCTTCATGGTCGCCGAAGCCATTGCTCCCACCCAGGATGAGGCTACCGCAGTTGTATCAACCGCCAGAGTTGGGATGATCGTAAGCTGATTTCCAGTATACTATGCAGCTATAGTTCGCAGCTGACATCTACACACCAGCACGGTTCGTACCCTGGCCAGAAAGCCACATCCGGCAACCTTGCCTTCGGTATCGGCGGGAAGCTGGAGATTGAGATGGGCCCGTGCGCATCTTTCTCGATATATCATCTCATGAACCTCGAGCGTGGCGAAGAGCGACTCGAGGCGAGATCGAAACTCATACGGGCGACCGGTGCCCTTATCGGGAGGGGGAACAGACCGCCAATCAGAGGTTTGCGCCCATTGCCCGCGAGCTGGATGGAGGTGAAGCCTTTGAGCGAGAAAAAGGACGCAAAACCTCAACTTGAAAACATTACCGAGTTTCTGAGCCCGGCGAACACGCTATCCGACATAGCCACCATCTTGCGATCGAAGAACGCTGGACCGTACGAGATCACCATCGACGTCATCTTCGAGTCGAGGGCAACTTTCCGCGATGTCAAAAAATCGAAGCTACTGTCACGGGAAAGAGTTGCCAAAGCCCTTGAGATTGCGGAGATTGATATTGTACGGATGGGCTTTTTCGAGCCCGCTCTTGCGTTCAAGGTCACCATTCCCCACGTCCGGAGCGGCAAGAGGGCGGCGGCCGGCGGATTTATGGAGAACGATATCCACGGCTCGCAGCACCATCTGGGTCTTGCCACGCTGGCCCTCATAGAAGGTTCGTCATTCGGGTCGAAATGCTGCTACCCTGAAGGGCAAGTCGCCATGTCAGCCTGAGGTGTCTTGGATTACGCCCAACTTTCTGTCTAGTGGCAGGCTAGGATCTCAAGTGTTACGTCTTAGGAGTTTCTTTTGATTAATCGTTTTTACTTCCGACTGTTCCTCATCACCTCGTCAGATCATAACTCATACGTGATAGTTCTCACAACCCAGCCCGGGCAGCCTCAGACTTGACGATCGCCGGCACCTCGTCGAGCAAACTGTGCTCCTGGGGTTTCCACCCCAGAACCTTGCGGGCTCTGACGGCGGTGCCGCGGGAGTTCAAACCCCAACTAGCCGCCTCGAAACCCGCGGGCGTCTTGACAGCCTCATCATAAGACAGCTCCCGAACCTCGGGGTCGCCCTTGACGAAGGCTTGCTTGTGCGCCTCCTTTCCAATAGCAGCCGACAATTTACCCCAGAAATGCTCCCCGTTCTCCGTGAAGTAGTACCCATGTGCTCCCCAGATTTCCTTGTCGTTCTGCTTGGTCTTGTCCAGCGCAGCCTCCACCAGCAGCTCGAACACCTTGCTCAAGTCGTGGACGTGAATGTTGTTCCAGCGCGCAAGGCCCTTGCCGATCTGAGGGCAGTACTTCTGCTTCAGGATGAATGAAGCGAGCTCGTAGGCCTGTCTCCCGCGGCCGGACACGGGGCCGCGGCCCTCGCCGTAGATCGTGGGCGGGCAGACGATGGCCGTCCTGACCGAGTCTGCGTGCTTCGTGCCAGCCTCCAGAACGATCTCATCCACATTGCGGTGGAAGGCCGCCGCGGGGAGGTTCACCAGTTCCTCGACGCCGTCGTAGTCGTTGAACACTTTCTCGTCCTTCTCGCCGAAGACCTTCTTCACCTCCGAGTCGAAGTACGTCAGGATGCCCGTGCCGCCCGTGTGCAGCCAGAAACCGGGGCGGGAGGCGAAGTGGCCCTGCGCGAGACCCTTGGCGATTGCTTTCGCTGCGCCGGCGTGGTCTGAAGAGTCGGCGGTGTCTATGATGCTTGTTAGTAAGAGGCTTTGAATTGATGGGATGGTAATTACTCACGGAGGACGATGTCAGCCCATGCGGCTTCCTTCTCCAACGTCTCGGAGTCTTCCAGACCACCGATGACGATCCGGACCTTGGGGTACTTTTCCAGAATCTTATTCGCCTTGTCTTCCGTTCTGACGAGGAGCGCGTATTCGAAGTCGGGGTACTTTTGTTGGAATTGGTAGAGCGCATCGCCGCCGATGTAGCCGGTAGCTCCTGTGAGGAAAACTTTGACAGTCATTGTGTCGAATGCTTTGATGCGTGCCTGTACGAATTGAAAGAGTCGATATTGAATCTTGACGCTCAAGTTCGGTTCTTCAACTTGAAGCGACGTTGACTTTTAACCACCATCGCATCTTCAACGCTGCAAAGAGGAGGGGCAGTCAATGACGTAATTCCTACTGCTTTGAAATCTCTCGGATAAGTGATTACCCAGCAACTAAGAAAGCCGGAGGGGATTCCGCTCGCCCACATGTCATTGCGGAACCTATCAGATCGTGGCGTTGTGCTCTTCTCGCCTCCGTAGTCGCGGGTTACAAATTCCTCCGCACTGGTCGGAACTCGAATTCCAGGCTCGACGTCGGAATTGTAAAAACCGTGTTTGCCGCCCTGATCTCATCACATCATCATGGTGTGACTGTTTCAAGTAATAACTTTACTCAATAATGACCTCGCCATGTCGCCAGGTTAACTCATCTTTTCTGCTCGGTGCTGCCTCATTGAGGGTCTGGATCTTCGGCAAATCTCGACACGAACCCTTGAACACATTCGCCACGACTAAGGGCGCCCGAAGGAATACGAGAGCATTAAATTCTAGTTCTTCCCTGTCTCAGCAACCTGCTTAGACAATCCAGTAGCTGGGCAACTGGTGGCTGTCCACGATTCCGGCAGATAATCATCACACAGCTCATGGACCAATTCCATCGACATGACACAAATCTGGCATCCGCTCTGCTCAGTCTCGCTTGGCGAGCGCTCAGTGTTTATCACATATAGAGACTCTGTACCGCCTTCCTCCAAGCTCAATGGGGCATAGAAGTGTCCATGCAGATTACTCAAGTTGCTTCGGGTGTGTGGTTGGCATCGAATGATAGCACTGGAGTCGGTATTGAGCGGAACGCAAATCGGCCCCTCCATAGTCTGAAGCTTCCCTAGCCTGAAGCTCGACCTGACAGTTGTAAGGAAGCACCTGTTGAAACTTTGGTGGAGGGGGCCTGAACGACAGAAATCGGTCTCACCTATCCATCCCATCCGACGCTAAGCATAAGGCACTGTCGCTAATATCGGGTGATCCTCCCAGCTTTTTCTATAGCAAGAACCTGTAGAGCTGCAACCGGAATGACTTACCGCCAAGGCGGCTTCTGGCTGTCTCTGAAGCTGAGGGTAACATCCGGCATGGCGAGGAAGACGCTCGAGTCTTCGCCAAGACCTGCTGTAGGAGTCGGACCAAGTGAGGTGCTGTTTGCTTTCTTTGGAGGCAGGACGGTTAACTGTGAAGTGAAGAAGGCGATTGCTTCTCCAAGGACTTGGCGTTCCTGGCCATTTTTTCAAACCTCACCGCATATAAACCCGGGCCGTCTTTAACAGTGAATATCGGCCATTTATTCGTACCGTATCGCTTTTGAGCGGGTTGATTATGTACTGCTGCGTTCAATGGCAGGTTACTTTCGCGCAACCGAAACTAAGTCGAAGCCTTTGATTTCATCAGCGTCCAAGGCGATAAATGGGGGCAAAATGATGTGTCTAGGGGATCGAATAAAGTCCCTGCTGGGGATCTCTCCAATAAAGACAAGGATGCTTGTTAGTGCTGGCCAGCGGAGTCGGGCGTCCTAAATGTGCAGGAATGGGACGAGCCGAGTCGCCCCCACGGCCCAGGGGCAGCGGAGTGGCCTGCATAAGCTCGCAGGCCTGGTGTTCTTCAAGCTGTTCGGACCCCATACATGTCAGCTTATGCGCCCGATGAGGCGGGACTTGACCTTCCTATCTTCGAGGCATACCAGCCAAGAGTGGCTGGGCCCGATGTGTTGTATGGTGAGAATCTCTGCTCATTGGCGAATATGCTACAGCCGTTATCGAGGCCCCCAAACTCGCGGTCTAGTACATTCTACCGGCAGCAAAGCAACCAAACACTTAGAGTGCCTATCTTGAGTGGCCGAGAGCAGAGGGGGCGGAGATCTCGCCCTTGGCATTATTCTTCCTTTCCTTATAAAGGGTAACTCTTACTGAGTTTCAACATCGGAGAACCAATACTGGTGTTCTGCTTGTTCGAGGCAGAAAGACGACGGCTTTTTCAATGACAACATGATAAACGGAAGTGCTGCAAGGAACCTTCCCAGCTGCAACGGGGACAAAGATGTGACCAACGAGAATGGGACCAATGTCGTCGCTAACAAGGATGGGGCGAAGAGGAGAGCCTCCTCTTCCGCCGGAAACGGCCAAGACGAAACGATCAAAGGAAAGAAAGACTCAGGCGTTGACATGTCTAGAGACAGAAAGGGAAAACCCGCCGGCAACGAAGTATCTCAGTATCCGCTCTACAAGCCGTCAAACCTTGCCATAGACGCACCGGCCGCATACATCTCAGACATGCCATTCAAGGGCGTCCGGAGCACGCTCATCAACGCCCTCAACGTTTGGCTTCACGTGCCCGCACCGGCAGTCAAGACCATTACATCGGTGGTCACCAAGCTGCACAACGCATCCCTGATCCTCGACGACCTGGAGGACAACTCGCCGCTGCGCAGGGGCTTGCCATCGGCGCACATCATCTTCGGGCAGGCCCAGTCGATCAACAGCGCCAACTTCATGTTCGTCCGCGCGGTGCAAGAGGTGGCGCAGGGCCTCGGCCCGAGGGCGCTGACAGCCGTACTCGAAGAACTCGAGAACCTCTACCTCGGGCAGAGCTGGGACCTGTACTGGAAGTTCAACTTAACCTGTCCCACCGAGGCCGAGTACGTCAACATGATCGATCACAAAACGGGCGGCATGTTCAGGATGCTGCTGCGCGTCATGCGAGCCGAGACGACCGCGGCAATACCGGCTGGGGTGGACTTTGAGCGGTTGACGCTGCTTTTCGGGCGCTTCTTCCAGATCCGGGACGACTACATGAACTTCGGGGACTACGCGGCGCAGAAGGGGCTGTGCGAGGACCTCGACGAGGGCAAGTTCTCGTACCCCATCATCTACTGCCTCGCGAACAGCCCGGAGTACCGGGGGCACATCCTCGGCATCTTCCGGCAGCGGCCGACCGCCGCCACTGTCACGCCGTCTCCGCTGTCCCGGGAGACCAAGGCGCACCTCGTGGCGTGCCTGGCCAAGTCCGGCGCGTTCGACAAGACGCTTGGATGTCTGCGAGACGTGGAACATGAGCTTGTATTGGAGATTGATCGGTTGGAAAGGCTGACCGGCGAGCCGAATCCCATGCTTCGCTTCTGTCTTGCCAAACTCAGCGTCAAGGGTATTGCCCCGTTGGGATAGAGCATGCCGCTTGGAGGGATGGCGATATTTCACTTCGACGCTGGAGGACTTCAAGGGCCTGCGGGTGAATATCCACCATCGCGCCCGAGTAGGTAGTTGATGATGGCGATGCGGCCCAGGGTAACGGCGAATGAGAAGCTTTCCAGGCATGTTGACAAGCAAGAGTTCAAGATCGAAAGTGATAACGAGAAAGTGTACTTTTCTTATTTGTTCGTCTATGGGTCAACCATATCGAGCACTCACGTCTCCAGCTTGACCAAGATGCTGGTGGCGTTTCCAAAGCTCTTGTAATTATCCCACGCGGCCGCCACCTCGGGCTTCTTGTACGTCTCAATAGCTTGCTACAGAATTCATCAACATCAGCTTCCAATCTCATGAGCGATTGCCTGCCTAGGGGAAAAAAGAATATACATACCTCTCTGCTGTCCCAGCCCAGGAACCCAAGACCAGTAGCCGGTCCGTCGTCAACACTACGACCACCAAACGACTTTCCTCCGATGGCCGCGACGAGGTCGAGCCAAGCCTGCTTGGCGCCCTCGTGCTTGGCCGGGTCTGCGACCTCGAGGAAGGTGAACTGCGTCAGGGGCTTGGGCTTGTCGTCGGGAAAGTCGCTCGTCTCGAACTTGCGGACCTTGGGCGGGTTGGGCATCTTGGCCTTGGCCTTTTCGAAGTGGTCCTTGGCCCAGGCGGACTCACCGAAGGCCTTTTCGTCCTCAGCGCTCTTGAAGGCTGGACGAGGGGTGTTAGAGAGGATGGGAAGAGGGGAGAGGATAGGCTCACCGAGACTCTGGATGAACTTAAATTCGGTCACGGGTGCGCCGTTTTCGCCGATTACTTCGCCTCCTGAGGAGCCGAGCACCTCGGGACGGGCAGCGATGTCGGATTTGATTAAGGGCCAGGCCGCAAGGAACTCGTCCTTGTTGGCGGCGGGGATTTCGGGGGTGACGATGGCGATGAAAGGCATGATGGCTGCGGGCTTGTAAGTGGACTGCAAGAGTGGTTGTTTTGCGGTGTCGGTAAAGCACGAGGTTCTTGGATATTTGCTGTGTTGATGTTGCTGTAGTTGATGTGTTTGTTTTGATAAGACATTCAATTGAGTGGGATTTCCCTTCCTTATATGTGATGGTTGCCTAGGCTCTGCGATGCATGAAATGGGAAATCGAATACCGGCAACGGTTTCGAGAACGCCTCGAGCCCGAGGCCGATCCGGAGGCAACCCTTTGCCCGAAGAGCGACACGGCATGACAGCCGTCAGACGATCGACAGGCAGGGCCTGGTGTTACATCAGGACCCTTGACAGATCCTGGGAAATGCGAAATACGTGCCTTGAAACACACACCGCTTGGGAGGTCATGTCAACTATCCGCAGCGGGAGCCAAGTCTAAGGCGCTCCTCGGCCCCGTCTTCAAAAGCCACCGGCAACAAATCACGGCTTTCAGGGTCTAGTCCCTCGTCCGAACATGATTGCTACAAAGAAAGAAGGGTCCAGTCGTCCTGCGTAGCAAAACCTACCAAGCAACCGCGCAAAGCGTGTCGCCAACTGCCTCAACCCAAGGTTCATGAAACCGTTAACCGAGGTCGACATGGACCCAGGGCCCGGGGAGCTCAGCTCTAGTGGGGAGTTTATCTTCCCTCTTCATGCCCCGTCGCGGAGCCGGGGAACGGGTGGGCGTCCGGTCCGGGATCACGCTCGCTCTCGGGTTCTCGTCTGATCCCGTCCTTCATGCCCCCTCCACCATCCCGAAAGTCTAAATCGGCCGCGGGACAAGGGTTCACGTAAGCGCCCAGCGTGATGTGAGGGGGGGTGTTTGCGGGGACTCGTCTTAAGGCCGGCCGGCCTAAGAACTCGGCATAGTCATTGTTGGGGCCTTTCATGCGTTGTGTCTGGCCGGCGGCAGCTACTGTAGTCCGGTAGCATTGGTGGGCTCCCTCTTACTAAGATGTGTCGTGGGAATATTGGATCGGATCTGGAACGGCTACAAGGACCTCGGGTATGTACTGCGCAAAGGTGTCATCCGAGGGAATTCTCAGCACGACATCACACTCGAAATAGCTTGACAAATCGGTCTCGGCCACAGACTTTCGTCATCATGCTAGACTGAGTCGAATGTTCATGGCTACAGAAAAACTTGTCGCTGAATCACTGAGTATATCGAAGTTTAGTGCTTGACAATACGACACCTGCACCAGTATCACAGAGTACAACACACAATGCACCCCGCATCACATCACACATTGACAAATTGGCAGAAATAGACTCAGTTCCAAGACAAGCAAGCACGCTATTTCTCCCCGTTAGCCAAGTCATCAACAATCCGCGCCAACGTCCCCAGACAACTCAAACTAGGAAAATGCCCACTCCCAGCCCTAACCTCCTTGACATCCACCCCTTCCTGCCTCACCTTTCCAACAAGCTCCTCCTGTACCTCCAGCGGCACAGCCAAATCTTTCGTGCAAAACACATACACGCTCCCAATCTCATCATATGCCTTCTTTTTCGGGGCGTATTGTGAACAAGACCTCGGTCCGGGGCGCAGCATGCCCAGCCACTTTGCGTGCTCCTCTTGCGGTAAGTCGTTGTAGAATATGGGGTCGAAGTCTGGGCCGGGTGTGAATGTTGTTGGATCAATCTGTGGCTTAGCATGGGCGCAAGGAGAGGAAGCGGAGGGGGGATACATTTCGTGAGAGCCAATCGCTTCCCTCGCGGAGGACGATGTCCTCGATAGTAACGTCGCCAGTGGTCATGAAGCCAGCTACGTAAATCAACATCCTCACACCAGCTCCCTTCTTTCCTACTCCCAACCCCGAAAACGCCTCGCTCGCCACAATACCGCCGTAGGAATGCGCAATAACAACGACATCCCTCCCTGAATCCAATATTCCTCCCGCAGCGGCGCGTATGCAGCGCACATCGGCCCCAGGCGGATCCTCCGGCGGCGGCGTGGAGCCTGACGGTATCGTCGGGATGAAGCATTCGTATCCTCTGTCTTGGAGCGCGGTTATCAGGGGGTGATAGTGGGCTGGGATGTGCCACATTCCGTGGACTAGGAGGATCGTCGGCTTCGGTTTTTTGGATTCCATTGTCGGCGGTGGATTTGTGATCAAGTTCTTTTCAAGAGCACGTCTGCCCATGAGGAGGGGTTGTTTCGACGGGTATTGAGAATGACGTCTGAACCTCGGATGCGGCTGGTTGATGAGATGAACTCTGTTGACCCCCGTATTTGGATACTCCTCAAGACGTCGAACAGCAGCACCATTTGCATAGACCAATTATCGCAGTACCAGCGGATAACGGGAGAAGACACGGTCAACGACCGCGATATTAAGATTACTATGTGCCCGAATCAAGCCCATTCACAGTCTAAACCAATCCATCCCGTCGTATACATCTATCCCAACGTCCCATCCTTCGTATAAATCCACCCAAACATCCGATTAGAATCCCCTTACTTCCACCTAAACAAGCACCACAGCAGCAGCAACGCCAAGCGCAGCCGCGATCCCAGCACGCGCCGTCGCCACCACCCCAGCAGCCTGCGACGGCGAGGTAGTAGGCTGCGTCGCACTAGCCCCCGCATTCTCCGTCTTGCTCGCCTCCGTCGTCTCGGTCGCGGTGATCGTGCCGTTGATAGAATTCGTCGCAGTCCCGCTGACGGTCTTGACAGGCAGCGTAACCGACGAAAGCCGCGTCACCGTAGCGCTGGCAGTACCATTCTTCGACGTCGACGTGGCCGTGACGAACCTGACGACGGTGCTGGTCCTCTTAGCCGTAGTGGTCACCGTAGTCTCCGGCTCTGCGGAGGCGGCCGGGTCGGCCGTGAGGAACTTTCGCTCGACGGTGTCCGTGCCGGTGTACCCCGGGCAGCCCGGCACATTTCGCGGCGGGGCGCGGCCGCCGCCGCAGTCGATGTCCTGGCAGATCTCCCAGGTGCCCGGGCGGTACCAGATGACCGTCTCGTGGGCGCTCTTGGGCCCGGCGGAGGAGGGCTTGCCGCTGGCGGCAGGGACGGTCGAGGTGAAGGAGGTGCAGCCTGCGAGGTCGCTCGCCGCGAGGATGGTGGTGGCCGTCGTGGCGAGGAGGTATAGCACGTAGCGAGACATTTTGGGTGTATGTTTGGAAAACGAGAGAGGGTTGAGACTGTTCGGGATGGTTGGCTGTGTGATGATCACGGATGATGGAGAGAGAGGAGTGAGACTTGGACGTCGGCCAAGAGACGCCTTTTATGAGGGAGGTCGAACACACAAGACCACACAATCCGAAGGTTGAAAGCTCGCCATCTGATGCCCCTTTCTTGCCGCAGGGTAGTATCGCCGCACTCCCTGCGGGAGAGGCTAAATCGAGATACGTCGTGCTGCATCGGTGCAGCTTCGGTGTCACATCGCGTGGTTGTGGGGGAAATAGACAAACAAAGTAAAAGGTAGAAAGAAAGAAAGGCCGCAGGGTGCAACTTTCGATGATCGCGTCGGACTTGATGCGAGCAAACATCAGGTGTGAAAGGCGGAAAATTCGTTGGGTGTGGAGGGCCAGGGTAGCAACAGTGAGAATCGAAGTACAGATTGCCCCCTTTCCCGCTTGTGAAAGGCCGAATATTATCCCTTCGACTTCGACCTCGTTCGAGACTGCTACTGTCTCCGTCGTCGTACGGGTCCTGGTCCTGTTTGAGTAGCACCAAGCACCTTGCACCGCTCCATTTACGAGAAGGAACATGGCCTCCGCCGCGTTACCTGAATCCACAACTATTGAACGGACGAGACCTTCGACCGCCAACTACTAACGCGGAAAACAGTCTAGAACATCGGATGGTACCTTGATGGTCCCAACGTCAACGAAGCCACCTCCCCATTCCCTCTTCCACAGCCAGAAGTACCCTCCTGCTTCAGGCCGGAGCCGTTCAAAGTCGACGACCCCCGCGATGCCCATCGGCGTGATCCACCCCACGAGTCCCACCTCCGAATCCATAAACTTCATACTCAAGCAGTCCAGCTGTCGGCGGAACGTGCCATACAGTGAGTTATACGAGGTGGGAGTCGCGCAATCCGTGAAATTGTACGCACGGATTTTGATCGCGTCCCCGCTTACGCTCTCACACTTGGGACCCAGTTCGAAGCGTACTTTTTGAATCGGCGAGATCGAGCCAAAGTTGAGGTCGCCCGCCGTGACTAGTATGCAGCCAACCCACTCCCCGCGATCGATCTCCGCCGCCAGCTCGCGCACCTGTGCACGATACCACGTGTCCCAGACCTGAAACGATGAGAAGGTGTTTGCTCGGCGCGGTGCTTCTGACGGGAGCTTTCCTCTCGGAAGCGGCAGGGTAGCGTCGTTCTTCGGCGAGGCCATTGGGAGGCGGGTGGAAGGGGGTAGATACTCGCTTGCCGGGCGGTCGGTTATGGTGTTCGCCATCATATGCATCATCAATGAATGTGTTAGGAGCGCAAAGATCTGCCGTCTCTCCCAGGACTCGAGAATCTTGTCGGAACATGCTGCTCGGTCGTACTTGTATTCGGGGTCCGGCGCACTGCCAACAAGATACCCCGTAATCGGTCTGGCCATCCATTGGAGGTAGAACCTTATCTGGTTCGTGTAGTCTTGGACTGGTGCGTGAAGGAGCCCAAGGGCGAGACAAAAGGCCGCCTTCCGTGTGTTGACATCTAATCTTTGGTCCTTGATGCCAAGTCGGGTCTGTTGGCAGTAGTCTTCTGTGACGGTGATGGCCACCCTGGGCATCACGGACGCGAAGCTGAGGTCAAGGACGGGGAGGCCTGTAATTGTCAGATTCTGGGTCGACGAGTAGAGGCGGGCTGAAGTTCTCACATCCGAAAGCCGCAAAGGTAGAGAACGTCGCGATGATGTCCTCCACGGGCTCTGCCAGGGTTCGAAACGCCTTTGTCGGGGAATAGACTCTTGCATTAACATTGCTATCGACCCATACATCCTGGTACTGGATCATACGCCGATTCAACTCGCAGGCGAGTCCGGGGAGCTTTGAAGCCATCACCGCAATGTGACCCCACACTGCCCGGGCTTTGCGATGAAGATCTTTGTAGTAGTAGGCTCGTGGGTAGTACGTGTCTATGGACTGGTTGATGCGACGGGCGAGGGCTTTCGGGTGCGGGATGGGCGTCTGGGTATCTGTGAGCCATCGATGGTGGGAAACGGGGACGAGAGGGGGCTGACCTGGTAACAGAAGTGTGCTTGAAAGACGTAGTAAGTGTTGCACGTGCGATAAAGGCCGCGGGAGACACGGGAGAGGCTGTAGATGTCCCCGACGTAGCAGAGCGAGGCGATTTGGTGGATGAGTGGCTCTGGCAGCCCCTCGATCGATGCTGGGGTCACTTCATCCAACGCGACGTCTTCCAGCCCGAGATCGTGGAGTGTGTCGGCCGCCCATGAGCCGCTCATTGTGACGGGAGAAGTCGATACTGTCGCAAAAGTCTCTTACTCGAGGCTTCCTCAAACTAGGTGTATTGAAGCTGGAGTGGTTGAAGTTGGCTATCGACGTGTTTCGACGATGGACAGTCTTGATTCGCCTAAAGCCGCAAACAGAGAGATACGTAATCGACGTGGTTGTTCACGGTGGACATCTCTGGAGGCCAGATTAGAGTGCAGCCTTCTGCGTATACGGCCCGCCACTCGGTTGAGGTGGCGTGATCGGTGGTCGGGTCAATCTGCGTTCGCGGATGATTAGACGGCGATGTTGTAGCAAATATGTCCAATTATCATGTGTATTGACGACGGCGGTCGTCGCATTAATATGTAAGTCTAATCAAATTACAATTGGTCGTAATGAGTCGTCGCACCGGTCGTGAGAGCGAAGAGAGAGTGCGAAGTCGATCCACCGACGGCGACTCCATCACCGGATGCACGAGAAACTCTGCTTGTAAAGAAAGGTTCGGACTGCACGACCGGATGCCTTTTCGTCGTGGCGTTCACTGGGCCTTCTTCGCCTTGGCCAGCTTCGCCTCCCGCCTGCGCTGGTGCGCCTCAGCGCCGGCCTCGGTATCCATGATGTAGTCCCACCAGCGGAAGCTCGAGGCGTAGTTGCCGATAAACTTTTCGTGGTGCACATCGTGGTGCTCAGCGCCGGCCCAGAAAGGGAGGAAGTGCCTCAGGGACCAGGGGAAGTCGTAGCCCGAATGCGAGTCAATGGCCTGGAAGAGTCGCAACACGATCCAGAGGTACATGGTGAACAGGTGCAGGTCCTTGGTGATAAGCACCCAGACAATAGGGGATCCTACAGTGCCGAGTCCGAGGAACATCACTTCAATCGGGGAGGCATACTCGGCCGTCATGCCGAAGGGCGCTGAGTAGTAATGGTGCATCTTGTGGACGGCCTTATAGAGGGGCGGCCAGTGGGCGCCGCGATGCATCCAGTAGTGCCAGGTGTCTTCGAGAACGAAAAAGATGGCGATCTGGTAGGCCATCTTCCAAACGGGCGGGAAGGGCACCGCATAGTCGAGACCACACCACGTGGCGATGGGGTGGAAGAGCCAAATCTGCGGAAGCTCGACGGTAAAGTGGGAAAAGAGGACGAGGGCCGCGCACTCTAGCTGTTCCTTCCAGGTCGGGATTTTTTGCTGTACCCATGACAGTCAGAGAGAGTCTTCAAAGGCCGAGATGGAGCATGCAGTGGATGAGGTTGACGGCATTGCAAATCCCGCGAGACCAAGCCGAACGAGGACGGAGGAGGGTGCTCACCTGCTGGATCTTCCACCTGCGGAAATAGGGAATCGCGTCGATTATGATCCATGGCAAGCTGCGGCCAAAGTAGACGGTCTCGTGCATGACGAAGGTCATGATGCCGGTGGCGAGGATGTCGTTCTGCATCCACAGATACCACGAGGCCCACAGGCGCTCGAGGGTGTTGAGCTGGACGTTGTATTTGCTGACATCATCAAGCACGCCGAGGTAGGTCTGGTTGGCGGAGGAGGTTTGGTTGGGAAACACGACGATCGAGTTCCTATTGTTGTTCGTGTTAGTTCTTTGGACATGATCAAGCCGAGTGGGGGTCTCTGCAGGGTTACTTACCAGGACGCCATGGTGTCGAACGCAACTCAAAAGCAGTAAAGAATGACAACGGAAATGCAACTCTCGATGCAATGACTGCGACCAAAGGAGCCCAGGACTCAAGCAGCGAAGGCCGAAGAATATAAATCAGCGGCACTCTGGTGGAGAAACATTCTGGTAGTTTGGTCGTTGGCGGGCTTTGGACACGCCCAGAGGCGAGCAGGGGGTGCCGCAGACGCCGATGGCACGATAAAAATTCACCGGCATCCGGTCTCTGGTGGTACGACTGCTTGCATGTTGTCAGCGAATCATCCAGGCCCCGCGGCGGGTAGACACACACGTACCTGATCAATCAAGCAAGCCGAATACGAAAGACAAGGTCGAGACGCGTCTTCCATTGGCCGAGGAGGGTGTTTGATCAGATTAGCGAATCTGGAGACAGGAATTGATCGCCTTGAGGTTCCCATTGTCGACTGAGACCTTCAACTTTTGCAGAGCCCGTCCAGCTGCGTTTCCCAAGAGCGTCTAACCCCGGGCGACCCACTTGCCGATGGTGTGTTTGTGGTGTGATTTTGCTCGACGCTGGCAGGGCTCCGAGATTACCGGCCCCAGGGGCAGGCTGCGGGCTGCATGTGCGCGGCGTTGGCTGTCGGTTTTAGAGGTAGCTTTTGGCCGTGGAGTTTCTGGGATTGCTCGAGATCATCTCCGTTTGTCAACGTCCAGAATCTTTTCTTGCGGCTCCAAGATCGAGAGCCGAAGGTTTGGTGGAAGGTCGTACCATGCAGAGTTACGTTGTTCTTTCTTTGCATCAATGGCTTCAACTGCTTGGATTGTTGGATGGGCTTCCGTGCTACCGGCTTCTTCAGTTCGACATGCCTCAACCCCGCCGTCGCGATGTGTTGGTGCGTCCGCGTCGGCAGCGAACCTTCCGGGGAAAACCTCCGCTCCGACCGGCCGTCATCCACTCGACACGGCAAACTAATGGGTCATGTCGGAGAGCAGGTTGACCTCTCGATCGAGGCACTGTCACGCCTCATGCGGCGATAGACACGCGGCAGTCACTCCATCCTTTGAGGAATCGGGCGGGGATGGGACGCATCGGCGCGGGGTAACAGAACTTAAATCCAGCGCAGCTGAACGTGAGAGACTCGAAATTGCGGTGTGAAGGTCGTGGTATTTGATTCTCGATGGAACTGACAATGAAATGGCATGTGCCGATGGAAATGGATGGCTTCGGTGTGTTCTCGGTCAAGGAAGGTGAGGCTGCAAGAGCTGGCTGCGACAGCGTCATCACGTGGCCTAGGAGAGCTATTTCTCTGGCTTACCTAAGAAAATACTAACGTGGCTGAAGCTTGACCCAGCATGGCTGGGCACGTGATACAGCCGAACCCCAGCCACACAATGACATCGCGCCCCCCAGGGCGCTTACCCACCGCGCGGCAGGGGCTCCAGGCGCTCAAGCAGGTTCGCTGCCCTGTCGCCAGACCCTCAGGCACCACCACGCGCGAATCGCAGCCCGCCCCCCAACCACCGGCGGCCGGGTCAGTCACGTCGAGTCCAGTCCGAGTCCCGCGCGCGCTGCTCCCTCAGTCACGATGACAACTCCGCCCACCGCAGACCAAGCCAGCGGCCTGGCCCTGATTCACGCGCTGCTCGAGCCCTGAATCCGTCGTGGTTGAGTCTTGGGAGGTTTGCATCATCGGTCCTGTCGTTACCGTATTTGAGCTGCTGCTCTAGCTACTTTTCAGAGAAATCTCACCGCTTAGATTCTTTCTCTTTCCCTCTACGATAGACACGCTGTCGCGACAAACCCCCTTTCGAGAAGAAGATCGCGAGAATACCACCGATACAAAGACCTGCGAAAGAGAAGATGGGCTACGTCCCCAACACCCCCGAGGAACGCCTCGGGCGGTCCGACTCCAAGAACCCAAAGACGACCTGCAAGGGCCTCACCACCTCGGGCAGCCTCTGCCGCAACCCCGTCACCCCGGCCAGGGGCAAGATGCTCTCGCCCACCCTCAAGGAGGAGTCGCTCTACTGCCACCACCACAAGGACCAGGCCGCGAGCCGCTCCGCCCAGTCGAGCCCGGGGCCGCGCCTGTCCGGCCGGCCCATCCTCGAGGAGCGCACGAGCATCGACACCCTCGCCGACCGACTCGGCCTCGTCGACGTCGGCTCGAACCCGGCCAAGAAGCAGAAGCGCCCGCGCCCGCCGCGCCAGAGCAACGGCGCCGCCCAGCCGCCCGCCGCGTCCTACTCGAAGCCCCCCAAGAAAGATACCAAGGAGCTCCGGCTCTGCTGCTGCTTCACGATCCCCCTCGAAGAAGTCCACGAGGACGAAGCCCAGCTCGCGCCCCGGCCGCAGCCTCGACCCGTCCAGAATAACGCCTCCGCCGCGATGCCCGCGAACACGCACCTCGCCGCCGCGAGCGCGTCGAGCCGGCACTCCCGCAAGAGCTCCGCCCAGGCCTCCCCGCAGCCGCTTTCGCAGTCGCAGACGGCGCAGTACCTCTCCCTCATCCCGCCCACGACCGACCCGCAGACGGCCTCGGCGCTGATGGCGGAGCTGGCCCGGCCGTACGGCAGTTCCGAGGAGCCCGGGTACATCTACATGTTCTGGATCATGCCGACCTCGAAGAAGGCGTCTGCGCCGGTTAGTGAAGCGAGAGGCATGCTCGCGCCGCCGTCGCCGACGCCGCGCGGGGGAGGAAGGCAGCGGCGCACGAGCGACGTCGTCTCGGCGGTCGCGGACGCGAGTAAAGGCGCCGGCGCGGGGGACAACAATATGCTCATCAAGATCGGGCGCGCGGCCAATGTGCAACGGCGCATGCAGCAGTGGTCGCGGCAGTGTTTCTATGATGTTGAAGTCTTGCGGTACTACCCGTACATCGGCAGCGCGAGCCAGGCGAGCGGGGAGCAGCCGCGGATGACGCCGCACGTCCACCGCGTCGAGCGGCTCATCCACCTCGAGCTTTCGGGGATGGGACTGCACGCGGGGCCGATCTCGTGCGCGGGATGCGACCAGGTGCACCGCGAGTGGTTCCAGGTGCAGACGTCCAAGAAGGGGATCGGTGCCGTGGACGAGGTGATTCGGAGGTGGACTGACTTTGACGAGACGCAGGTGTGACGGGAGAGATGAGTGGGAGGTCGTGGCATATAAGTCGGCGTTTCTTTTGTGCGCATTGCATTGCGGACGGCGCAAACGGATGGTGTTTGCGCGCAAACAGCAGACACCAGGCTGCTTGTTTCATAACACGGAGGAGCACCGGCTCCCTGCAGTTCAGTCATAGAGTACAGCATGCGTCCCACTAGGTTGGGGCGACAGTATTACAGCTTGAGTAACCTGACGAGTATTTGACATTTTTGCGGTTTCCTATTGTTCAGTGAGAACCAAGAGCGCAGCACGGCTCTCAAGTCCAGGGAGGAAGGTACCCAGCTGTGTGTGTCCCAGCTGCCTTCATAAGGAGGGAAGTGGCGAAAGACCCTCGAGGCCGGGAAGCTGCTGCCGTATATGAGGCTCAAATTGCTCTTTCCTTTCAACTTTGAGAAGGGGAAACTGGCCGAGAGGGTAAAGGTAGGCGTTAACGTGCCCCAGACCCTCGAGCGATCCCAGGCCCCCCTACATTCTCAAGTTCGATTCTCCCTTTTGGCATTTGTTTTTGCCCTTTTTGCATCTTCTCCTTGCAGTCCAGGTCGCCGATGTCCCTTCCCTTCGTCCACTTCGGCCAAAAGACACCAAGCTCTTCCTCGCGGCTCACCATCTGCCCAGTGCTTCTTTCCAGCTCATCCATTATCCTGCATGGAGCATAGTCACCGGGATCTTGAGGTATTCACTGATACCAGAGGACTTGCCAACGATGGCGAGTTCTCTCGGTTGCAGTACGGAAAGTTGTGAATCAGGAGCTTGACGTGGGGGCAAAGCAGGATAAACGACCCTTCTACTGCCATGTAAATAGTAAAACTGAGAAAGACAGCTCCATCCATAGCCACCTGGTCCCTCTGTCTTTATTCGTACCCAGTCTTTCAAGTAGGACCAGGCCCATGCTCCCTCGTTACGCTTACGGTTGTCATCGTGGCAATATGTAAAAGTCCCGTCTTTGAGGCAGATCCCTTGACATCCAAAACTCTTGAACCGCCGAAGCGCGGCTAAACTGATGTCTTTTGTCCTCCGCTCCCCGAAAGCGTCCCTGGCATGTCGGCCACCACATCAACAATGCGAGTACGCCGCGTAGGGATGTCCTCCATGGGACTTTGCTCCGATGACAGCGGACATCTCACCCACAGCAACATCATACGGACTGCATCAAGCATAAAAGCATCCCACATTCTGGATTCGCTTAGTTCAGGGCCACACATATCACGCGAAACTTCATCCAGCCTCTAAGACAACATGAGCGCACCACGCGAACTCGACCAGGCCAGCACCGGAGAACTGTCCCCGGGGGCGGATTCCTCTGTCCGGACTCGCGCAAAGTTCTCATCGAAGCGTTTGGTGGACTTCCGAGACTTTCTGCCGGACTTTGACGTCCTTGGGAGCGTCATCGAGCCCACGGTCAACCTAGCCATGGAGATGCAGGTAAGGAACACATGCACCCTCGGCTATAGGCAACGTCAAGACTGACCGTCGCAGGAAAAAGTCCCCGACGACAAGCGGGAACAGCACCAAACGCTGATGGAGCAGATGCTCAGGTCCATTTCCGACCCGGACAAGGCGGAGAAGTACTTCGCGGAGGCGAGGGAGTGTCTCGCGCCCTACCTGGATGTTCTTGCGTTGTTTGACGAGGTGTTCGATGCCTCGCCGCCGAGCAGCCCGACGGAGATTGGGAGGTTGGCCGAGATTTTCTCTTCGTTTCGACTTCTTGGGGAGAAGGTGGATGAGGGCGAGGAGGGGGTAGCATCTGGAGTCCAGGATCGGAGCATCAGTATTGAGCCTTAGGAGATCATGGTCGCGAGATGGAAGTGAACAGACGAGCGTGTTTCTCCTTAGATGTAGTTCGCTGTCACCTTGAACATCAAGTTGACATATTATTCGAACATTTCGGAATGCGAAACCTGATCCACATTTCATGCTTAGGTGCCATGCTCTATGGTGATTAGAAGGGTACGTCGCTCAGGTAGGTAAGCACCCGAGGCTAACGAAATCAACATGTAAGCGACAAACTCATCGAAGGTCTATTCCAATCGCTTCCGTTACCAAAGCCAGGGACAAGGGATTCAGTCGAAACATGCGACTCGGCCGTTGAGTTCCTATTGTTGGTTATCAATTACCTCGGTCCTCCTCGCGTTCTTTGCGTCCGGAACCGACTCTGAGAAGTTATTCCAACCCCCCGTAGCCCTGCGTCATAGTACCTTGAGAAACCCCTAAGCCTTTCCATGAAAAAGTTTACCTGGACAAGCTTATTGAACAGGGGATTGCATAGGTAGCATGAGCGGCAGCCGCCACGCTGAGGTCGAGCGTCATAGGCGTGCGCCCTCGACGAAGAGGCCACGGAGCATCGGGGTCTTCGCGTGGCTGTGTATTTCTCTGCCATTGACTTTCGCCCAGCGTTCTACTGACGGATGGTCATTGCGGGACATGGCAGAGTCGCGGGCCCTCTTTCTTGAACGCTTCGTCGCGTCTGTGGTGCCTTCATTTGGGACTTCGTCTTGGGGCTTGGACATCGCAGTTGATTGCGAAGAGACTGTTCGATCGCATTTGACTGGGGATCGCTGTTGTGATGACTGGAGGGTCAACATGGAGCTGGTTGATGCAGCCGCACGGAAGCGGGGTAAATTACCGGATTGATTGTTTCTTACCTAGCGGATGACGGTCCAGAGGCTTAATAGAATTGCAATGCTCCTACTTCCCATTCATTCAACGGGTTCGATAAAGATGAAGTCCTCTCGAGACCCTGCCAAGCTCACCTCCCCGCGCCGAGAAGTGCCTCATCTCTTGGCCATCTCTTGACCTCCGGTCCCTTGCGGCTTGGCCCTCCCCCGACGTCACCTCCGGCGGCAGCAAGCTTTTCAGGCGGTGCGCCCGTTGCCGCCCAGGATGCCTCGTGTGCGCCGATCCCCTGTATCCGTCGCCGGGGAATGTCAGTCCTGAGGCCGTCGATTGGCTGGTCCGCAAGACCTGAATCCTTGGTGCCCGCGCTAGAAGGTTCAAGGGTGTGAGAAACGTGCGAGTCTTTCGGCCCGCTGAGAGAAGGACCCGTCCACTATGATTTTGACCATCCAACGGCCCAATGTTGATCAGGGATTTTGGTGGTGGTCACCTGTGACCACTGGGCCAGTTGCTGACCAACGCCGCCTTTGTGTCCCACGATGACGTGCTCTGGGACCAAACCAAAACCGTCGAGCCGTTGGCCTTCCGGAGGGAGCTTAATCTGAAGAATTTTCTGACCGGCGGACAACCGTAGCATGTTCCACTCCGCCCTCCCGGGCTCATCGTTGTTGGTAGCTCGCGTTGGTTCCAGCTCCTCGTCTGAATGGATGGCCATCGCCTTCACTGGCGGATAACGCAATCTCTGCGGAGGAGAGAAGAGCTATTCTAGTGCCTGAGAGGAAACAGGTACGCAGAGAGGTACTCGGCTTATACTTCAGCCCGTCTGCAACTCCGGGCAAAATCCGGCCTCGTTACATGGGATTCGGCCCTCGCCAGGCCCCTCCTCATGCAGCTTCGAATGTACTTTCCCAGTTGCCCATGCACGGCGCAGGTAGACTGAAAGTAATACTGAATGTAGCTAGATCCCAGTTCGAAGGAGACACAAGACAAGGAACCCGCGCCCATGGCCTCGACTCTTCGACTCGAATTGCCGGGAAACAGTAGTACTGCAACTTTGCCGTCTTCGGCCGATCTTTCCCTCTTTCTGTCTTTCGTCAGGTCCGTTGCTGCTGCTCCAGTTGCTTCATATAGCCGCACGTCCCATGTGCTCCTGCTCGTGTTTCTCCATCCTCTGTGCCTCTGTGCTTTCTCCAGTTTGTTGTATCTGTGTGTCCGAACTCCAGTTGCGACCAGCAAGACGGACATCATCGTCTCTTCCCCTTCCCCTCGCCCCCTCCACGCCTCCCGGACATCTCGACAATTCGTCCATCGTCTGTCGTCCGTTGCCTCGTCGCATAATATTCACCGCTCGAAACGACCGTCAGTGTTACGTTACAGCATCCTTTTCTCTTGCCCGATCATCGGATATCGACGTCAATCACTCCGCCTGGAACTTCCCACGCACAGCTCCCGCTGCATAATCGTCCGACTCGACCCGAAGCCATGGACCAGGACACGCGCCAGTCCGAGCTGCCAAAGGTGCCCGAAAAGACGGCCGAGGCCAGCTCCGCCAGCGAGTCCGGAAGCTCGCCCGGGTACAGCTCCTGGTTCGGCGGCCGCAGGACCAAGGTTGGCCCGAGGATAGCTCCCGTCCAGGACCATTTGGACGCCGGCTCCGACAGCGATCAGAGTGCCGAGGCCATTCTGGCTAAGCAGCACGCCTCCGAGGATGGGCATGCCATCAAGTACCGGACTTGCAGTTGGCAGAAGGTCTGTCGCAATCGCAATTGGGACATCCGGCGAGGGAGTGCATGCTAATGGTGGCGTAGACTGCTGGTCTTCTGTTCTCAGAGTACATCTGCTTGGTGAGCACTTTTGGGATTGATGTTTCTCCATGCGCGCGCTCGCTGACTCGACCCAGGCCATCATGAGTTTTCCCTGGTCCTACAGCATTCTAGGCCTTGTTCCCGGGTACCACTCGACCTCGATCTTGTCCCTGCCGAGACTGGCGCTGACAGCCTCCACAGCTTGATCCTCACCGCGGTCATCGCTCTCATCGTCCTCTACACGTGAGCTCCCCCATTGCCTTTCCTGACTAGCTGCCAGCAGCTGACGCAATGCAGTTCCTTGATCCTCTGGCAATTTTGCCTCAGACACCCCGAAGTCCGAGACGTATGCGACATCGGCCAGATGCTCTTCTGGGGCAAGAAATGGGCGTGGTATGCCACGGCTGTCATGTTTATCCTCAACAACACGGTACGTTGACCTTCTCGCGTTCGTTCTCAGAAAGATTTTGCCAGACTGACACTCTCAAATAGTTCATCATGGTCGGTAACTCGCGCGCTGTGCCCACCGAACACGCCACTGACCTCATATCCAGGCCCTTCACGTTCTCGTCGGTGCCAAGTACCTTAACACCATGACTGCAACGGATCCGGTCACCTGCCGAACCGTCGTGTTCTCCATCGTGGTCACAATCATCTGCTGGCTGTGTTCTCTCCCGCGCACATTCGATGCCTTATCCAAGGCCGGCACGGCCTCGGCTGCCTTCACCTTCATCTCGGTCCTGCTGGCCACTATCTTCGCCGGTATTCAGGCCCATCCTGCCGGCTACGACCCTCGTCCATCGTACGTGGACGAGAGCGGCGTCAGCCACGTCGGCGGGATTCCCATCGTCACTGCAGTCCCCTTGGCCAGCACCACCTTTGTCGCCGGCATGAACGCATTCTTGAACATCAGCTACACCTTTATTGGGCAGATTACGCTCCCCAGCTTCATCGCTGAGATGAAGAACCCACGGTATGTCACCCCTATGCTAGGTCGATCGGAAGTGCCGGCTAACAACAGAAAGCGACTTCCCCAAGGCCCTGTGGGCAGTCACCATTGGCGAAATCATTGTTTTTAGCATCGTTGGTGCCGTTATTTATGCCTACACTGGTAACCAGTACATGACGGCCCCCGCCTTTGGTTCTCTCGAGGAACTCTACAAGAAGGTCTCCTTCTCCTTCATGATCCCCACCTTGGTGTTCCTCGGTGTCCTCTACGCCAGTGTATCCTGCCGCTTTCTCTTCTTCCGCATATTCAGGAACAACCCCAAACATATCCAGGAAAACACGCTCATTGGCTGGGGTTCGTGGGCTACCATCCTGCGTAAGTTCCCGTCATCTGGTCATGTCCAACTCTGCTAACGCCTCGCAGTGGTCCTTTGGCTTTTGGCCTTTTTGATTGCCGAGCTAATTCCCTTCTTCTCATCACGTGAGTTCGCACCCATCCTGCAAGGTTGCAAGCAACTGATCATCGGTAGTGTTGTCTCTGATGTCGTCACTCTTCGACTCGTTCTTTGGCTTCATCTTCTGGGGAGTTGCCTATTTCCGCATGCGAAGTGCCGACAACACGCACGGCATTCCGCGATCCAACAAGATTCTCGACTGGGCATCCATGGGCCTCAACATTATCATCATTCTCACCGGTGTCCTGTTCCTCACTGTCGGTACTTACGCTAGTGTCGAGGGCATCATCGAAGAGTTCGAAGCCGGCACGGTCGGCAGGGTCTTTACCTGCGCAAGCAACGGCATTTGAGCGAAATGGAATGGGCGTAGGAAACGTAGAAATCATCATTGGGTATGGTGAGCTAATAGGAGTGCTCGCTCTGCATAAATACTGTCACAGGCAGAGCACGACTGCCACGATACCACCCTAGATACCCGACAGTACTCGAAATCATAATTTTGGAATAATCCATCATGGATGACATGCGCGCTCGCTCGCCCAGATTGGTATGAACTGATGATCAGCAGATGCGGATCTTCGACTTCAAGAACGAGCTTCCTCGGCCCAGTGCCTCGCCTCTCATCATGCCCGCAACAAAACATTCGCCCACCAGCATGACGTCGGAGTTGGAGGGTCCACGAAGATGACGGAAGGTGTAGGGAATCCTCGCTCCCGGAAGAACGGCCACCAGGTCTCTCTCACAGCTCTCGCTGGAGGCGAGGCCAATCATGCCGTTGGAGCCCACGAATAGCCTGCGTCCATGGCAACTGACTCTCAGCTTCGTCGCTGCCTCGGAATCGAGGCCCTGTAGTAGCGCCTTGCTTGTCACCTGGCGGTTTCTGTCCGGGACCAACAGCTTCTGGCATAACGACCTCCTGGCCTCGACGTACTCGTCGTCGGAATCTGTCATGATGTTCTGGATGAAGGACATGGCTGTCTTGGTGGAACACTCCTTTGGGCGATGCTCTTTTGCGGCGGATGCGGCAACGTTCCTCCACTGCCGAAACACGACGTCTTCCCACCCCTCGCGCTGCGTGTCGCAAGGCTTTCCCAGAGACACAATGTCTCCAAGATGTATCGCCGCTACCTCGAGTCGTTCCATATTCGTCTTGGGCGATGGCGGAAGAATCCGGAAGGACTGGCTGTCTTGGTGTCCGCCGGCATTGAACTCGGTCAGAGGAAGATGCGCCAGGATAGTCCGCTGGCCCTTGACCCCCCAGTCTGGCACCCAGCTGGGTAGTGTGTTTGTTGTTGGCCGACCCTGCATTGCGGAGAGAAAGTCCAAGCCGACGTTTTTCAGCAGCAGTGTCGCAAACTGAGTATACACTGTCTCGACCGAATATGCGTAGTCGGTCATTCTCCCCCTGCTGCTTTCTTCTGTCGTCTCTGATGCGGGAGCAGCCTGAGAGTCTCGGGTAGCGACCTCGCCTTTTCCGCGGGCTTCCTCTTCGGTCTTGTCACCACCAGAAGCTGGTGATCCCGAAGTCCGGTACTTTTCAATCTCATCTTTGTTCATCATGCTCGGGTACATCGACAAGAAAGCGAATACGCGATCCCTCGGATCTCGGCACTCGCAGGCGGTTGATTCGCAGATGGCCTTGACGAACTGGTCGGTCGACATCGTGTGGATGAAGCCGCGCTGCCGCAGGCGACGAATAGGCGACATGACGGGAACGTTGAGCTCCAGCATCCTGGCGCAGAGGGCGAAGTTTGACCACGGGATGGTGCGCCCTTCAAACAGTACGACTGCTTGCCGTGCTTTGGCGACCTCTTGGATGACCCACGTGCGAGAGAACCACGGGTGTCTGAAGAGTCTTTTCGCCGCTTGGATGGACTCTGGAGGTGAGTTCTTGAAGCGGCCACGGGAGATGAAATCGAAGGCAGCGGTGTGATCTTCCGGTGTCCTGGACAAGCAGATCGTGACCTGCGACGCGGAGCGGTAGATAAGTGGCATGATGCGGACCTGCTGGCTCCGTTCATCGAAGCTGGCTTGGTCTATGGAGATTGCGTCGATCCAGAGGATGCGCGGGGAGTATGCGGAGCGGAGATCTTCAAGGACGGAGACGCAGGATCGGGAAACGGCGAGAGTAGAGATGGCGTCTTGCGGGTAGTTCTCTGGCAAGATCTGGATGTCTTGCGTGAGTGTGTCCTCGCCCCAGGTGTACGAGATGGCTTCGTATTGGGCGGCATCTTTGAGCTGTTGCGCGAGGATGCGGCAGCGGATGGGATCCGATCGGCGCCCCGGCTCGAGGACTACGAGACGGATCTGCTCGGTTTCCAAGGGCGCGTACTCGTGTCGAGCGCCGTCGATTGGGCAGGCTGAGGCCATTGTGAGTTTATCGTCAGTATCGTTCGTGGCGTGGTGAGTTCGTCGTTGCCAGACTTCACACAAACACTCTCGCGCTCTCTCTTTTTTTTCAAAGAACGATCAGCGACGGGCTTCCCGCTTACCTACCACACTAGAACAAGGGAACACGCGAGGGAATATACTCGAATTCGAGCCTGTATTCTAGCGTGCGAGGCACACACACGCGCCGCTTCGGCCTTCGTGATGGGGTTCACCGACGGGCCGACACTGCCTCGCTGGCGCTGCGCCACGTTCCGGACGCTTACCTGCAGATGCAGGTGGGCATGCCAATGTGAATCAAGTCCAGTCTGTCCGCGATAGCGCCTGCATATCTGCTAAGATACTACTGTGACCAGACGATCTTACCGGCGGCCGAGGGGCACCTCACCTCACACCGCGCGCCTTCAGAGCGCAAGAATATGGTCCCGGACTTGGAATTTCGAGGGGGTCCGATCACCTTTTGCCCACGTTGCGAACGGACTTTCTAGGGGGAGTGAGAGGCGCCGTTGCTGATTAAACTCATTGAGGGGCGGGTTGAGGCTTGCTCGGTCCGGGGGAGCTAGCACCCCGTTGAGAAGGAAGGTTTTCTTCTTGGCTCGTCTTTTGGTAAGCGCCTACAGAGTAAGCGTAGTGGAATTCTTTTTTTTTTTTTTTTTTGCTTTTTTTGGTGAGATGTGATTGAAGGGTCGTGATCTCAGGCGCTGGTGCGATTGAAAGTTTGATGAGTGGTGAGCAGAAAGTGGGATGAGGTGAGATGACGCGGTGATGTCATTGAAATTGAAATGAACGTGAGCACACATCGGCCCTTTCACTGAAATTGTCATGCGATTGTGTAACTGTGGTGGAAATATGCACACGAGAATAAATCGGTCCTGCTTCATTTCCCTTTCTCATTCGCAGTCGTCATGACACAGTGCAGGACCCCCGCGTAGCCTCCTTCGCAGCCTCCTTGATCTCGCGCTTGAGCTCATCCTTCTTATGCTTCGGGACGTGGTTCTCCAGAGCGCAGCACACGGCCTTGGCGCCGGGGGCGAAGCATCCCCCCGCGAGGTCGATGACCCTGGCCTTCCTGTTCGCCCACCCCTCGCCGTACCCCGCCGTCGCGTGGTACACGCAGTACACTCGCCCCCGGTCGTGCGGGTTCGGGAGGAAGCTCGCGTGCCCCGGGCCGTGGGGCCCGCCACACCGGCGGTGGCTTACGAGTAACGGCTCCGGGCGCTTTTGCCACGAGTGCGGGTTGAGGGGATCTGCGCCCGTGGGGAGGGATAGCAGGGCTAGTTTGTAGTGCGATGTCCAGCTGCCGTCGGCGGAGTAGACTATGCCCCGGAAGTGGTGGGGCATGTCGACCCATGTTGGACCTTCGTTCACGCCGCGCCGGCCGGAGTCCGGGCGCTCCCAGGGGAGAGAGGCGTGGGATATGCAGGTTACGGAGTCTGGGATTGCGCGTTCGGGGGAGGACATCTTGGCGAGGAAGAGGTCTTGTTGGGTGTCGGAGGTGTCGCCGGGAGGCCAACCGGACCAGCAGCAGTAGAGGGAATGGCCCCCGTCGGGAGAGAAGACTGTTGCGTCGATGGACCATTGATCTGGGAGTCCCTCCAAGGGCCCTAGGAATTCCCACGCGGAAGCGTCCATGGGGTCTTGCGAAGAGCAGCGAAGGAGGGTCGTCCGGTGGCCTGGGTTTCCGACGCCGGGGGGAGCGCCGCAGGTGTAGATGTACCAGCGTCCCTTGAGGTAGTGCAGTTCCGGGGCCCAGATGTTTACGGACCAGGGGGTGTTGGGGGCTGGTTGCCAGATTGTTGACTTCTGGGGGTTGTGGAAGTCTTCGAGGACGGGCGAGGACCAGATTTCGATGCGGTTGTCGAGGGTGAATGTTAGGTAGAAGAGGCCGTTGCCTGGGATTATCCAGGGGTCTGGGGTGTCTACGTCGCTAATTGTGAGGTTGGACATCTTGGGAGCCTCTTCCGGTTTGTAGATAGGCGTGTAGCGCTCGAGAGGAGAGGTTTGCGGTCTGGAGAGTTTCTTTCTTTCTGGGTTGGATGAGGTTATCGACGATGGGAAGTTTGGCGGGGAAGAACTGCTGGAGACGGGAACGTCAGCGGTGTTTCAGTCCTGGTCATCTGATGTCTCGGTGTTGGAGATGGTTCCCGGGACGTCGGATCTGCAGGGACCGGGATTGGGGAAGCGCCGGTGGCTGCGTCATTTACCCGCATATCCGTGGCTTGGCTCGACGTGAGGATTACTGGAATCTCGGGCTAGTTGAGCGTTCGAGAGTGGAGTAAGGTGAAGTTATCAGGAAACGGTCACTTTGAAGAAGATGCTGTATGGCTCATCTAGAACGGAATGATGATCTGAAACAATTTGGTGAACAGAAAAGGTCAGAGTCCTCAAGCCTCCGTCGAACTTCCATACCATCCCGCAGCTTCTGTGTGTCCGCTTCATGCCTGTCGGAACAGCAGGGCTGATAATGGGCAATGGGCAGACATCGTGGACGGAGTAGGAGACCCGGCTTGGTCAGCATGACCGACTCAAGTGGGGCGACCTCCCGGGCCGCCACCACCCACTTCGACCGGCTCCTGCCCACGCGGTAGATAGTTAGACAAGACAAGAACAACAGCAATTATCACCGAAGATCGTGACCGTTGCTATACACCCTCATGAGGGGTATCACGCCTGTGATACCAACAATGCCCCTTTGGCCTTCGAACGTAACTCATGTCGCTAGCTGACCTCGCTGATGCTTCTCTCTGTGAAATCTTTCTCGGCAGATTATCCCTATCAATCTCTCATGACGAGAGGTAGTTTTCATTCTGCAGTCTGAGGGTCTCTTGCTCGGTGAAATGATCGAGCTGGGCTTCAGCGTCAATACAGATGCAGGTAAACGAGGAGGGAAGACCGCATGCGGGTCGATGCTTACCTGTTTCTGGACTCCTTGAGCAGTCATGATCGCAGAACGTACTTCTTACCGCTGGCTATCAAGTCGAACCTTAATAAGCCCACTTAGGGCGCGTTCAGCAGAGGTTGGGTAATGTCCACTGGTGGTGTTACGAGGCCCAGGCGGGTTAACGATGTCGCAGAAACTGTTGACGCAACTTGTTTGAGTGCGTCAGCTCTGCTGGCCTGTCAAGTTGTTAAACAATCTCCTCGAATGTCTCAGTTATTCGGTTGATGAACTTACTAATACCAAAGTGTGCTTGTTTATCACCAGAATCCCACGCGCCGGCGAATCCTTCTGGTCTCGCTCTGACACTGGCCCGTCGAAGAAACCACGCCATGCACTCGTCTAGAACGATGGTGGCTATTTCGTAGACAGAGGGAATGGATTCCGCTGAAGCTTCTTCCAGTCTCTCGCCAATGCAACGACTCAGGGACTCTGCGTTGTCATAGGAATGACCGTATGGTTTCGGGAACAAAGTGACGACAGTTTTGGTACCTACAATCACAATCCACAGCTGGTCCACCACGACGGACTTCATACCGGCACGCTTCACCACGAAAGTGGAATCTCTGCCCCCTTCCTTGTGGCTCGAGTACGCCTGTCGTAAAGTTCGACGTGGATGAAGCGGCCTGTCTGACCGTAAATAACGTCTAACCAGTGACTTGTCTCCGTGCAAGTCCATCTCGTTGTACAGTTCTCCAGCGTCAAGAAAGACTCTACCCAAGGCTTTTCTTGGCGTCAATGGAGCCGAGTAGTCTCTTCCAAAATTGGGCGGCTCTAAAAAGGGGTCTGCTTGGCTCTTTGATCCAAGTTGAGAACTTGCATAGCCACCTCTGCCAGAACGTTGCAAGACGCTGTCGATATAAGAGAGCATCCGTTTCATCTTATACGGCGACTCGAAGCTGAGAAACGGCATCTGAAATCGTCACATGTGAGCGTTGAATCGAACTAGGAAACATCATAGATAGATACGTACTGTCAAGACAACCCCGTGCCGCAGTGTCTGGGGGTGTGGAGGCACTTCAACACAGAGCGGCAGCATGTACTTCCACTTATCTCCACCTCTTTCGATTAGAGGCCCAGACTTTCGTGAATCCGGCTGATCAAATCCCAGTTCTGCCAGGACAGCCTTTGCTGAAGATCAGTAAATACTTCTTGTGAGACGTGGTGGATACTCACATCTACCCACTAAAAACAATCATCAGCTTCCTATATTTCACAGCTTCGTCAGCAATAAGTGATTTACTGACCTGAACATTATTGGCTGGCAGGTGGATCCATAACGGACCAGTCGACTCGTGTCGACGGTCGAATAGATCAGCCCAGTGTTCGGCGGTGGACTCGCTGTACTCTAAATGATGGTCGTGAAATTGATAAACCTCGGCTGCGTAATAAGGCAACCCGTATCGAGAGAGCTGCGAAGGGTGCTCATAGTGCGTAGGCCAATCGGTGGGTCCCTTATCATCCCACCAAGGCTTTCCTATGCTTTCCCGCCAGGCCGATAGGGACTGACCGAAACCAGTGAGCCCAATGCGATCGGGTGGTCAAAGAACCAATCTTCGGATCTGGGAGATCAGAGCCAGCTCTTTATGGAGGTTCAACTTCGCTGTTGGGCCAAGGGAGTCCATAAACCTTTGTCGATGTGCGAATTTGAGCTGGCTGTATCTCGTGAAGGGACGAGTTTGTTCATGGTCCACATTTTCCGATCGTTGTGCCGATTGCGTCTGTGGCTTGAGGCTGAGATGGCGTTTATTCTCAGTTTCGAGACCAAGATCGGACAACATTCGACTAATATCATCGGTATGGAGGTACGAGAACGGTGTCAGCTCTGTCGTAAGCCAGTCAACAACACCAGGGGACAGTAGCACCGACGCCCCGCCGCCAATGATGATGTATCGAAATACGGCCATGGGATCCAAATCTGAAAAAGACTGGCCTGCTGTGAACGAACGGCCTTTATGCTCCCGGATGATGTTGGCCAACGGAGTTGATGGGGACGACTCAAGAACATCTTCAGTCATTGCATGTGAGGCATACCTCTCTGCCAGATCCAGATCCAGGTCCTTATGCGCATTAGCCAGGTCGGCAAAACACTCAAAAGGGGAGGGGAGAAAACAGCCTCCAGCTTCTGCCATGACAGTCTCTAGAGGAAGTACATAGGCGGCATCGTGAGTTCCTGCGATGACGTGGCCGAATATGGTGCCTGAGGAAGGATCGATCACCCACGACCCCGAATCACCTCTCTGCAAGCGTGAAACTTTGTGAGATCAGTACCTAAACTCAGACCATTCAAACAAAGGATGGGATCGTACCGTTGCTGCCCTCGAAACTGACCGTCCACACTTGGGATATCTTTCCAAAACGCAGTCTCATAGGAGACATCGTCGCCTGTACCAAGTCGTCGTTCGATTTTCAGGAATTTGTCCGGGAGTGGGGAGTCTGCTTGGTTGAACGAGTCCAAGATGTCGTTTTGAGCTGTTCTGAATAACAACTCATCGGAATGTTGAAACTTTCTGACCTGCTGGATCTCAATATTTTTGACTTCTTTCTTGACAAGTAGCAAACCCTTCTTCACTATTTTTGCTTGCAACAAATCGGACTTTGAGTTGAGTGTGGGATCAACCCCTCGAGACTCGGACGCGACGGACAGCTCTGCGATGGCTGGCTGCGTGGGTAGCGCCACTGTGACCGTATAATCAAGAACAGGCGCTGGTTTATCGGCTGCTACCGAGTGCCCATTCCTCCCTCGTGATGGGCTTGTTGTGTGCTGGCTCTCCTGCGTTGCCAAACTAGCTCCCTCTCGCTCATTCTTGGTTACTCTGGACGGGACTGACTGTTTGGCTCTCCTGAACAGTTTCGCTCGCCTCTGAGTCGCAGGCCTGTCTCCGCGTGTCGCCCGGTTTCTCTCTGAGGGGTCCACTTCCGGCGTCAACAAGCTTTTCAAAGCTTGCAGGTGCTTGGACCTTGCGAAGACACCATCCCAAGCTCGAGTCGACTGATTATTGAAGCTGGTTCGCAAGCGCGGCTGCTGGGCGGCGGCAGATGCCATTCTGTGCAGGCTGGTGATGATGGAAAGGCCGTGGTTGTCTGCGCACGCAAGGAAAAACAGTATGGCTTTTGTTTTCGGGTCGTGTCTTCGAGCATCCATTGGTTTAGCTCCCGGGTACGTCACCCATTTCTGGGGGTATCGGAGCGAATGTTGTCGTACATTGTGCGAATTGTAACTGAGCAGTCATCATGCACCTCCCCGGGCCCGTGGCCCAGTGTAACGTGGGGAAGATTCACCCAGCACACACAGCTCTCCTAGAGCTCTGCTGGGCTGATGAGATTGATATTGTACTTATCCAAGAGCCATGGATAGGTTACAGTAACAAAATGCAGGTCAATACACATCCTGGGTTCGAGTTCTATGTACCGGTAGATTACTGGAATAGTAAGCGGACAAGGCCCAGGGTGATGACCTATATACGAAAGGGAGCAAGGCTGCAGGTACTACAGCAGAGGCCTACCACAACAAGGGATATCCTGTGGCTCAAGGTCAACAACACTACGATTGTCAACGTTTACAGACCTCCAGGCGACCCTCAAAGCCACACAACTACTACCCTCCTGGGGTACCAACCACCAGACAGGACCCTTATCGCGGGCGACCTCAACGCCCGGCACTTTTCCTGGGAACCTGGGTCCCCTAGTCGGGACAAGGGAGACGACTTAGCAGACTGGGCGGACAGAAATGGCCTCGCCTTCATCGGGGAGGTTGGGATCCCTACCCATAACCGCGGTCACGTCCTAGACCTTACCTTTTCAAACATCCCCCAAGCGCATGCAGGGGCCGGTCCACACCTACACCCTGGAGCTGACCATCAACCTATTATCACAATTATCCCTCTCACTAAGCACCAACAGCAGCAGATACACTATTCAAACCCACTATCAGTCCCTGACTCAGCCCTGCCCCGGCTTAGGGATCTAGTAAAGACAGGAGCCACAGCCCTGCCTACTCTACAGGGTTCACCATCCCCAACGGAGCTGGATACTCAGGCAGACCGACTAGTTAGCCTGCTTTCAACAGCTATCCAGGCTGTAGGCAGAAGACGGGAAACCCGTGGGAAGGGGGCCCCTTGGTGGACCGATGAGTGCGCCGAAGCCCTCCATGCCTACCACGAGGCCCGCCGCTGGCAGACACAGGAACCAGAGCAGACTCGACCACACCCTATACTCGACGAGCAAAAGACCTTTTTAAGTGTGGTCAGGAAGGCTAAACAAGCCTACTGGGCCGCCAAGATTGAGGGGGTGAATACGGACCAGGACCTCTATAAAGTGATGGGCTGGCGCAAGGCTAGCTTGGCGGCTAAAGCCCCTCCTCTGGTGGTGGAGGGCCAGATATATGATAACTGTCAGGATAAGGCCCAGGCCTTACGGAAGGCCCTGCTGGAGAGATTCGACGATATGGATGACCTGCCTGGGGACCCATTCGACGTCCCTACAGTACCAAGACGACAAATCTCCTGGCGGGAAACTGTTACACAGGAGGAGGTCAGGACAGCGACTCTAACAAAAACAACAACCCCCGGCATTGACGGGATCACCACGAGGGTGCTTAAGGCCTGCTGGGACCTTATAGCTGAGCATATCAGGCTATTATTCCAGGCCTGTATCCAGACGGGCTACTTCCCCCAGTCCTTCCGCAGGGCAGAAGTGGTCATGATCCAGAAGGTTGGCAAGACCGACTACTCCAAAGCTGGATCTTGGCGGCCGATATCCCTTCTATCCTGCTTAGGTAAGGGGCTAGAACGGCTAATAGCTAGGAGGATAGCATACCTCACGATCCTGGAGGGGGTAGCTAGCTCACAGCAGATAGGAGCTCTACCAGGCAGGGCAGCAATCGACCTAACAACCTGCCTCACGCACGACATCGAAAGGGCCCTCAACAAAGGACTTACGGCCACACTGGTGACAATGGACGTCAAAGGGGCCTTCGACTCTGTCCTCCGGAACCGGCTTATTGTTAGGCTACGGCAGCAGGGCTGGCCTGACAGCCTGGTCAGGCTTGTCTTTGCCTTTACCTCAAACCGCACCGCCAGGGTCAGGCTTGAGGGCACTACAACAGAAGACTCCCTCCTGACCTGTGGACTACCTCAGGGCTCGCCACTATCGCCTATTATCTTTCTTCTTTACATCGCTGATATCTTAGCAGAAGATTCAAAGCTGCGGTTTGGCTATGCGGATGATATAGCCCTTCTAACTACTGGCCCGTCCCTTGAGGAAAATACTGTACCCCTGAGCCAGGAGGTCACTAAGGTTCTAGACTGGGGCGACGAGAATAAGGTCTCCTTTGACCCAGCCAAGTGCGAGGCTATTCACTTCACCAGGAAACACAAACAACCTAAGAATCAACCGACAATCAAAGCTAAAGATCTTGAAATCAACGCTTCAACCAACCCCGTTCGCTGGCTAGGGGTCTGGTTCGATAGGCGACTCTCTTTTCGACACCATGTTGAGGAAAGAGTGGCCATAGCGAAAAAGGCTGCCCAGCATCTAGGACACCTGACAAACACGAAAAGGGGGTTACCAGCTGCCACAGTACGAAAGGCAGTCACTACCTGTGTGCTCCCAATAGCCCTGTATGGAGCTGAAACATGGTACGGAGGCCTGACCAAGCCAGCTCCAGGAAGGGGTACCGGTGTTAGCAGCGAAACCTCTCCCCAGAGACGTATAGTCAACACGGGACAGAAGGGCCTCGTCCAAAAGGTCAACAAGGTCATCATAGAAGCAGCCAGGGCTATCCTCCCAGCCTGGAAGACAACCCCAACAAGCAGCCTCCTCCGGGATGCTGGACTTCCTACGGGGAAAGTCGCCCTCGAAAGGGCTCGTCTACGGTTCGCCGTACGCCTACAAAGGGTAGATCCGCAACACCCATTAGTCGCGAGGCTCTCACAACATAGTCGGCACCAAACAAGGCTGCAACGGACCACAGACCTCGTGCCTAAATGTCCAAGACCAGCATTACTACAGCCACAGTATTCCCCGGGGTCACGGAACCCTATAGTCCTGCAGACAAAGGAAGAAGCGGCCAAAGCCTTTCTAGCCTGGCTGAAGACCATACCAGTCAACCACATAGTTATCTATTCAGACGGCTCTAAGGCGTCTAATGGAGCCACGGGATACGGGTTTGTTATCTATCGAGGTACGAAACGCATAGCCCAGGGATGTGGACGACTTGGCCTCGCAGAAGTGTTCGATGGGGAGGTTGAAGGGGCGAGGGCCGGGCTTCGGCGGGCCCTCCTCACTTCTCAAGGCCAACCTATACACATCTGTATCGACAACACTAGCGTTATCCAAGGGATCCGGGGCGAGGCCCCAGACTCCTCACAAGCAGCCTTCCTGGAGATCCAGGAGGCAGCTAGGATCGCCGATATACAAACCCACTGGGCCCCAGGGCACCAAGGGATAAGAGGCAACGAAGAGGCAGACCGGCTCGCTAAGCAGGGCACAACGCTCCCGGTCCCCTTGGGCCTACGGGCAACTCTAGCGGGGATCAAGCGACTCGCCAGAAAGCGGATACAGTCTCAACATACCCGTTGGTGGGGTGAGGAGGCAAGATACCGATACAGGCAGCTGGGGCTCGAGGCCACCTTAACCTGCCCTCCAGAACTGGCCCTGCCACGGGCTACCCTCCATCACCTCTTGGCGGCCCGATCAGGCCACGGAGACTTTGAACAGTATCACCAACGCTTCAACCACGCTGAAGCCCTGCTTACCTGCTCTTGCGGGGAGGCAAAGGAAGTAGACCACCTAGTCTACTGCCGAAAGACTCTAGTGAGGAGGCAACAGTGGCCGACCCTCCACCCTTTTAGTTCGCCGGAGCCCATAGGACCTATGGGATCCCTCG
>WIGN01000271.1:23292-56478 GCA_014235955.1 Colletotrichum sojae | reverse complement strand
TGCTCCACAAGAAGTTCCCCAAGGCCCGCTTCGACCTCTGGAACTCGACCATCTTCTTCGCCAGCGCTGCAACTTTCCACGGAAACCTCAGCACCGGGCCCTTCACCACGTTTCTCGTCGGAACGTTCTTCAACTTTTACCTGTACCGATACAGACGCCAATTCTGGAACAAGTGGGCGTACATCAGCGGCGCGGCTCTGGACACTGGTTTCAACGCCAACTTGCTGTTCATCTTCATCTTCCTCGGCACGACGGGGGCCGTCATGGTCAACTGGTGGGGAAACAACGCAGACAACATCGAACGGTGTTTCGCCCTCAAGAAGTAAGAGGGTAGTGGCTTGCGTTACATTGGAAGTTGGTCAGCCTTGGGAGGAAAAAACTGACATCATGGAAATTCGCTGTATCAAGAATCACATAGATAAGCGCTAACGCTTGGGATGGCTCACGAGATGATCGAAGGATTTCTCGACTGCATTGGTATGAAAGCATGGGGACGACATGCTTACGGGCCCATCATATCCGACCTTCTTGATTAAAGCGGCTTTGAAGGTCCTAGTTTGGAGAAACCCGATGAGCGTAGTGTGAGTTCGTCACAGGAGGGGGGGTGGGGGGTTAGCTCTAGAAAAGCTCTGGCGGGAGCCACGAGGGCACCAAGGACGACACCAAGGACGGCGAAGGGAGAGGCATAAATTGATTCAAACAAAGCTGTGTTACTCCTACCACCTCGTTCGGGATACGCACAATTTCCATCAGAATAACCACTGGGAGCTTTTCACAAGCATCTCGGATCCGTATGAACCGGTGGTCACATCTGTACCTACATGAAGGTTACCCACGTGAATGGCCAAATCGTACTCATTGAGCCCAAGGATCATCGACAGTGCGTGATGGCGAGTCTTAGAAACAGGAACAATTCGTCTGACTTGGCTGATGATTGCAAGCATAACCCTGCGAGTTTAATCTACTTCGTCGGATTGTATGTCTGACTGGGCCGGATTAACACCACTCATGCTTGGCATGCCCGGCCTTATGCTTCTCCTGCAGCTGCAACGAGACTTAGTCTTCCGGATTTGCGGCTAACTTAAGCTACGCAGAATATAGTGTAATTGACCGACAAATATAAGGCCATGGACAACTGGCAACGCTACGCCCTTTTCCACAATGGTTCGGGCTAATGTCGACATAGCGCTGACGAGGGACGCCAGTCACCACGTGAATAGTTGCAAGGAAACAGGAATTGAGCCTCGACAACTGATATTAAGATCCGAGTACGGCCCTTCAGATAATTCAAGTGGAAAGAATGCGACAATTAACTTTCTTGGAAGTGGGCGTCTTTGAGTACCTGGCCCATCATGGCGGTCGAAGTTCCCAACTCTCTCAACTGGCTCTCCTTCGTGACAGGGATCCTCGGCTTCGCCCTGACGACGCTCAACCTGATCGCCCTCTACGCCAACTTCATCGCCACCATCCGCTCGGCCCCGGAGGAGATCCGCGACTCCCTGGGCAACCTCCGCCAGCAGCTCTGCGAGGAGCGCGAGGCGCTGCGCCACCAGACGCGCGAGATCCGGTCCAAGTCCAAGAGCAAGCTCCGCCGGCGCATCTCCCACATCGGCGACCGGCTGGCCAACGAGGAGGCCCGGAAGGCCCTCGAATACGCCGAGAAGACGCTCCCTCTGCACTACCTCACGCTCCGCGACCTGTGGCATAGCTTCAAGGAGCTCGAGCGGCCCTTCCTCGTCGCGAGCGGGCACCGCGCCGAGGCGATCCGCAACGGCGCGTCGTGGTGCGAGAACGACCTCGTCGAGAAGGTGCGCCCGGACTTTGAGCGGCACGGCGAGGCGGGCAGCTTCGCCGACTGGAGCGCGTTTTACAAGTGCGACTTTGCGCACCGGTTCATCTGGTGGCAGACCAAGGACGACGTGAAAAAGCTGGGCGACGAGGTTATGCGGGTGATGCTGCGGCGGACGGAGAGGGAGGTCACCTACACCCGGATGATGGTCAAGGAGATTTTCCAGGGCGATTGTCCCGCGCAGACTATGGAGAGACAACCTCGGCGTCCCGGTGGCGGTGGCGGGGGATCAAGGAGACGGCCGAGTTTGGGCTCGGGGCCGGTGAGGAAGAGAACGCCCCGTCCCAGATACGAGGAGTCGAGCTCATCGTCTGCTCTGAGCAGCGAAAACGAGAGCAAGGTAACGGGGAGGGGTAAAGATTCTGGGCACAGAGACTCAAGCCCTGTCTCCAGCGAGCACAGGCAGAGCCATCCGCCAAGTGATGCTGCTACCTTGGGCAAGCATGATCATCGCCATCCCCATCATAACCGTCATCGTAGCAGGAGCAGATGGGAGACGATTCGTACTCGTCCGGGAAGAGCTTACCAGATCAGAGAGGTCGCCGAAAAGCCGGGAGGCCGGGGTCAGAGGATAGTTGAGGTTATCCCCGGGAACGAGATTGACGAATTTGTATCTCGAGCAGCGCATAAAGGCAAGGAGAAGTGATAAGTGGTTCTGAATCTAGTCTGTAGTTTTGTATATAAGTTCCAAGAGTTATCAGTTGCCATCATCGTCGAGTACCTACCAGCCCTATCAGGTCATTTCGAAAGAGCCAATGTCTGTAGACGTAATAATGAGAATGATTTTGCGGGCAGGCAAGTTTGGTGATAGCTTATCAAAAAAGCTCGATAAAAATGCGCAATGCCGGTCGATGTAGTAGTGTCGAATCCGCGATGGATGGATGTGGGTTTCTGCATGAGCGGGAGCTGAACGAATCAAGCAGCTTCATGCAACACCCGCCAAGACTAAATCCCTCATGTGCCGCATGCTAGTTCCTATCTTGGTTCATGTGAACCATTCCCCCGGATTTCCTCTCAACCTCTCCCTACACCACCCCTCTTACTCGCAAAGTCTCACTCTCTACCTCTGCATACCAACAACTGATGCGACGATCGCGAGTTCGTGAACATGGCATCACCAAACCCCCTGGCGCAAACAGCAGACTTCCCTTATATCCCGCTTAACGAGAGTCGCAACGAGATTCGCGTTCTGAACTTACAAACCCTCGAGCTGCCTCCGCTTGCGAACCTCCGCGATGAGCCTCCGGAGTGGCACGGCCTCGTTCACTGCACACTGGAACATGTGTCGCTCGATGCGCACCTCTCAGATTACCGTCTTTTCGAATCGCGCTCCCAGATACGACCTTTGTCCCGACGCAACAGCGACGAAGGCTGGCGCCGCTTCTCGAACGAGCGGTATCGCTCCTTCAGCCCGACCAGAGTGAGCTCGCCCGCCGAGCGCGCCCGATCGCACCAGCGCTACCACCGCTTCGCATGGGGCGACTACGGGGCGCTGAGCTACGCCTGGGGCGACCAGGCCGTCAGGGTACCGATCATCATGGACGGGAGAGTCGTCCTCGTCGGCCAGAACCTCGAAGCAGCCCTGCGAGCCTTGTCGACGGACCCTGACTACGTCGACGGGCTCAAGATTTGGGCCGACGCCATCTGCATCAACCAGAAGGACTTCGTGGAGAGAAATCGCCAGGTCAAGCGCATGCACATGATCTACGGCAAGGCGCTCATCGTATCGATCTGGCTTGGCAAGGTGCCCGATGAGGCTATTGCAGACATGACGGTGCTTCATGAGTGCGTCATCAAGTGCAAAAGCGAAACCGCAGCCTCCGAAGTGCTTGAAGCCGCCCTCAGCGACCCGAAGAGGAAAGAAGTTATCAAGAACACGATCGACATCGTCGTCGGTGCACAGTACTGGACAAGGGTATGGGTGATCCAGGAGAAGTGCCTGGGCCCGTTCGATCCTTCCATCTTGTTCGGGACGTTCCGCATGGGGCTGATTCCGCTCAAGAACTTCTTGCAACGAGCCACAAATATTCGGGAAGCTGTAAGAGCGCGTGAAAAGGTCTGGAGGGTACTGAAACTGGTGGAGTTGGTGGAAGCCAACCAAGAACGCGTTCGTCGTGGACGTGCGACTACCCCGGAAGAGAGGAGGAAAGACCAAGACGACCTGGGGCTGTTGTTGATGGTCGGCAGGCTTGCCGGTTCGCTCGACCTGAGGGACCGTCTCTACGGCTTAATGGGCATGATTCCGGAGTATGTCACGAAACACATCGAGCCGGACTACGCGAAAGACGTGGGGAACGTCTTTTGCGACTTTGCCAGAGCTCTGGTTTCCGGATTTGAGTCCTTCGACATCGTCCTCACCGGAACGTCAGACTCGACTCTGAACTTGCCTTCCTGGGTACCGGATCTGACGTCCGAGTGGGATCCGTATCTCTGGGGAACTGACTGCGATGCTAGCTGGGGACAAGAGACCGAGTTCAGTCTGGAGCTGAACGACAGGGTCCTGGTGACCAGGGGCTTTGAGGTCGATGTGGTGGATGGAATTGCCCCTCATTTGGGTTGGACGCAAGGAGGTCTGTCGGTTGTGGGAGGCGTTGTCCCGTCGACTTGCACAGATATGCCCGAAGATCCGAAGGCCGCGATCATCAGAACCTTACACAGAGCTGCAGTATTGGACTGCAGCACCGGCACAACGGTCCTCGACATCCCGTGGCTCAACAGCCTAGAGCCAAGCGACCCGGATGTCATGGCGTTGAAGGAACGTGGTTGGGGTCCGGTCCTCAACCACGCCAACCTCAACGACTTGAACCTGTTTCGTAGACAGGTGAATGATCACTGGAGGCCATGGGGGCGAGAGTTCAAGTCCTTCTTTCCTCAGGCGGAGGATATGGGCGAGTGCAGGAATCCCAAAGCATTCACCGAGTCGCTGGACAAGCACGTGGGAATTGTCTATCCCGTATTCACCACCAGGCGAGGGCTTTTCGGCACGGCAACGTTGAAGTCCCTGCAGAAGGGGGATTCAATATTCGTAATACTCGGCTGCTCTGCCCCAATAATCATGCGCCGGCGAGAGGGAGGCTGGACGGTGGTCGGCCAATGTTTCGTCAATGGCCTCATGTGTGGGGAAGCCAAGGCGCTGCTAGACAGTGGCACTCATCGGCTTGAAGAGGTTCGACTTATCTAGCTAAAGATGGGACTATCGGTGTTGAGATGCATACTTGACGGGAAACAACATGTTGGAGTTCGGCTGTCGATGATGACAATGTGGTTGGCCTCTGATCTACCTTGCAGAGGCGCCCTAAGTACTCAGTGGTGGGTTAGCTAACCTTTCCAATAGGGATTTCTACTCTTTCACTCATTACCAATTGTCGCTCTTACAATCCATCGTTATTGTTGTCATCCACCACTATCGCTACTGTCGTCCGTCACCGTCGTTGCTGTTGTCCGTCACCGTTGTCGTTGTCGTCCGTCGTCGTCCCCCACCTTGAACAAGGATCCGGCATATCTTATCGATAAGATAAGCACTGACGTCCACCGTGGGGTACCTAGGTGCTTTGAGTTGGGGTACCTCCAGCGCGACCAGCGATCCAAAAATTTACAACAGCAGCTCGCATCGCCGCCGAGGGGAAGTCACACACACAACCAACTCTCCCCAACAAACAAACGAAACCGCAACAATGCCCGCCCCGACAGCATCAATGGAGCCCTCCTCGGAGGAGCCCTTCGAGGCCGCCGACCCGGACCCCGTCATCGCCTCCTACAACGTCTTCTTCAACCCCTCCCTGCCGCAGGGCCGCAAGCTCTGGGTCCTCCAGCAGCCCAACCGCACCGACCCGCGGCAGGCCACGCCCACCGAGATGCGCCTCAAGACCCGCACGGGCATGGTCGAGGTCGACGTGCCCATCGACTACAACCAGTCCTACGACAAGGAGAAGGGCATGAAGTGGGGCCGCCAGCTGAAAGCCAGCCTCGAGTCCAAGAACGGCGGCACCCACGGCTTGTCCGGCGGCTTCGGTGTCGGCGCGCCTCCCCCCCGGGCCAAGAAGCGCGGCGACGCCGACCTCGACGACGAGATGTACCTCGAGTGGCCCGAGGCCGTCCGGCAGGACAAGGTCCTCCGCACCCAGACCCTCGGCGGCCAGTGTCCCGACCACAAGGAAGTGCAGTATATGATAGGCGTCTTCCAGGGCAGTGAGTTTCCTCCCCATCCACTCTACTCGACCTACGCCCAAAGCATACTGACGAAACAAACCACAGAGGACCTCCACCTCACCCCCGTCACGAACCTCGTCCACCTCCGCCCGCAGCTGCACCACGTCGACGCAGTAGCCCAGCAAGAGCGCAACGCCTCCGCGGCGGCCGCCGCCAAGGAGAACGCCGGCGCGGGAGCGGGAGCAGGAGCCTCGGGGGCCGGAGCCCAGGGCGCAGCGGGCCGCGCGATCCACATGACGATCAAGACGACCGCCGACGGCTCCCAGGCCAAGAGCGAGACCATGGCCGACCGCCTCCGCTCCGTCCAGATCGAGCCCTGGCGCAAGCTCAGGTACACGGACGAGAACGACGAGGCCGCCTGGGACATCTACCAGGAGTCCCTCATTCTCCGAGCACCCGGCGACAACGGCAAGCCGCCCCAGGCTGGAGATGACGAGGACAAGGAGAAGAAGGCGGCGCTCGACGCCGAGGCGAAACCTGCGGTCGACTTGGCGGATTGCTTGTCCAAGTTGGAGACGAAGTGGGGTGACGACGAGCTGCTCGAGGCTGTCAGCGGTATCAAGAAGCCAAAGGTGCTTACCAAGGCGGAGTTGGAAGCCGAGGCGGCCGCCGCCGCTGCTGCTGAGGAGGAGGCGAGGAAGATGAAGCCGAAGGCTCGTGGTGCCGTTGGGCCCAGACGAGGCGGCAAAGCCAGGGCAGCGCCTGCTCAGGCGTCTTCGAGCATGGATCTGACATGACGAGAGAATCAGTGACAGAGCTCCAAGGGTCTTGATTTGCATAGCTTAGGCGTTCGGTATCGTCCAGACACAAAACGGTCACGCTCAAGGACGATGGTGGTTTACTTGAAATGCAGATTTTCTTTTGCTCTTAGTAGCGCTGGTCCCAACGCACCGCGGATAACAATATGGCGGCGCAGGGTCGTAGAGTCGTAGGTGTGTGTGCGCAATGTACACGAGATATGTTTTGTGCATATGGCCATGGGTCCAAGACCCCTCTCCCTCCTCCCGCGCAAGTTCAAGTCGCCGTCCAAGCTGCATCCCCGGTAATACAGCTTCGGGTGATTCGACTCCCATGCCCTCAAAAAATACGGGCCCAGCGCAGAATACGGCCAACAGCATCCCAAGCTTCCAACGCAAACAGTCAAACAAGTGTAGTGCGTCCCAAGCATGTGAGTGGCGCTATTGGCGCCGTGATCATCTCCTCATTTGCACTTAGATCCTCTCTTACTGAAGCAATTCGACATCCAATCCAATCGAGTGCATGAAAAGGTTGACAGTTGCCAACCGAGTCGATGCCATGGCTCCAGGCAGAGTCTTTGCGTGGGCCACGGTGTCCAGCACGCGATCCTTGACAGCAAGGACCAGACGCTGCTGCTGCTCGGGATTGGCACTGACACCGACCGCGGCCAACAGCTGCCAGACGACAACGTCCTCTCCGGTGTTGACGCTACCGGGGAAAATGTGGTGGAGAGTAGGTTCGAGAATGTTGAAGAACATGTTAAAGGTTTGCTCCCTGGGAACCGTTAGTTTGAGTAGGCGCAATTTGGTACAGGAACCTTACCATTCACCCCACAGCTGAGGGTTGCCTCCACCACCTTGCTTCAGGAGCTCGGCTCTGCTCAGAATGAGAGTCAACATGGAGCATCCAACGCGAGTCCTGGCAATCAAATCGATGTTCAGCTTGGTGATGAGCCCGAGGACGCCGGTAACGATGTCGAGTTCAGTATCATTGAAGTATGCGAACAGGCTTGGCATGACAGTGGCGGAAAAGAGGTCGATGCTCTCACGCATAGCAGCGTTGAGGTTGACTTCACCATCTGTCATCAAAGCACCTCGCACAACATCGAGCTGGTCGAGATGAAGAATAATCATGGTCAGGATAGTGGTGCGCTGCTCGAAGTTGAGGTTTCGGAATACACGGGGAATAGCCTTCTTCCCCTTGGGGAACGAGAGGAAAGCGATGAATGGGTGGATAGACGTGGCACCGATGGGCTCGTGAACCTTCAGGTTTGCCCAGAGCTGAGCATTGAGGGCATTAGCAGCCTGCAACCATTCTTGGTGCTTTGCATGAAACTCCTCGTCCTTGCCATTGGTGGGCGGAGGGGGCATGTATCTGGTGTGATCCTCCATCTTCATAATGATGGAAAATACATTCTCAATGTTACGGAGAATTGCTTTGCGATCCAAGGCGGTAGTTTCACCATGACGCTTGCCGTTACCAGGGCGTTGAGCTTCGCCGCTGCTCTCGGTCCTCTTGATGTTGAGTAAAGGCTTGGGTGTCTTGGCGTTGCTGAAAGAAATCTTGCCCAGACTGCCAGCGATAACAAGCTGCGGATTCTTGGGCTTGTTCTTGGCTGCTTCGACAGCACGCTGGACTTGCTGCTCCATACGCTGGACGTGGTTCTCAGCAGTGCGGCCCTGTCTCCTCATGTTGCCTTGACGGCTGCCAGTTTGGAATAGGTACGTCTGCGCAAAGTTGTTCAGCGGTTGGTTGGGGTTCTGGCGCTGGCCACCCCTAATCTGGCTCAGAACCTGATAGTAGAAGTCCTCGGCCAAGGCATCATCATTGCTGTGGTCGATCGGGTTGCCGGTAGCAGAAACCAACTGCTGCAACTGAATGCGAGTGACGAAGTTCTTGTCTTGAGGCGTCATGAGGCCGTTGTCCTTGGATAACAACCATATCTTGTGATTGCGCTTGGCACGCTTGGTCTCCTGGTCCAAATAGGCGGCCTTCTCATCCTCTGACAGGTGGGCCAGGTGCTGTTGCTGAGATGCTTGGGGGGCGCGGCCAATAGAACCTTGCGACCGGTGGCCGTGGTGGCCATGTTGCTGGTGGCCTGCGTGGTGCTGAGAACCGTGAGCACCAATGCGGGCCGCATCGCCTGAGAGCCGGTTGGGGTTTTGCAGAATCTGAGTTGGCTGAGCAGAAGGGGCCTGAGAATGAGGCGGCTGACCAAGGGGACTCGGGGTGTTCTGGATCGGCGGGGTCGGCTTCGAGGTGATCGATTGAGGCCTCTGCAAAATTGTAACGGGATGGCCTTGGCTGGAGTGCTGGAGGTGCTGGGGATTCTGGGGGGCTTGGCTGCTTCGCTGCTGCTGCTGCTGCTCAACGCCACGGAAAGACGGCTGCTGGGCAGGCTCCGGCCGAGCATAGCCGTAGTCCAAACGGTCTGCGGGGAAACCGTGCGCACTAGGAACGGATTCAGAGAGAGACGGCTGGGCAGGTCGCTGAGTAGCTTGCTCTCGCATCGCCTTTTCGACCTCCTCCAGGCTCATGACCTTACGTCCACTCGAGGAAGGCGCGCCCTGCGGCTGCGGGGAGGGCTCGGGAGCAGCGGGCTTCTTGGAAGGCATGCCCCACAGAGACGCGTCGACGTGAAGGTCGGGAATAGGCTCCGCCTCCTGATACTTCTCATATCCGGTGCGAACAGGCCGGGGAGCCGGTTGACTGGAGTAGTAGTAGTTCGAAGGTGGTTGGGCCTGAGGTACGTGGTGTTGAATAGGCATCGGGGCGGGAGCCGGGGCAGCGGGCTTGGCGGCAGGGACCTGGCGGCTGTAGCGAACTTGCTCCTCCTCGATGGCATTCGACACCTTGGCGGTAGAGCCAAAGAAATCGAAGTCCTTGCCAACGGGAGCAGTGGTGATCTGATCGCCGCCGCCAAAAGTGTCATCGTTGAAGGCATCGCCACTTTCCTCGAGCTGATCACCCAAGCCATCGTACGTGTCATCGAACTCTACGGCATTGTCGTCGTCATTATCGTTGCCGCGAGAGAGGCCGGCAAAGGGGTCGTGAGCTTGGGAGAAGCCCGGCGCCGCCGTATTGTGGCGGGTCGGATCGAAGCCGAAGAAGGACATGTTGCTTGGCTGGTGATCCGTCTTCGAAATGGAACAGAGAAAGGATAGCTGTATACTGAATGATGGTCAGCATCGAAGTCTAGATACCCAGCAGGATGATGAGGATGAGGAGATAAATAGATGTTGATGCGATGAAAAGGAAAGAGGGCTTTTTTCAAAGGAGGATGTGAAATATGGCCGCGGGAAGGCATACATGATGTCTCCTGCCGTTGCCCCGAGAGGAAGGCCGTTTGTTTTGACCTCCCCAGCCAAAGCAGGCAAGCGAGCGCAAAAGGGAAGGCAGCAGTCCAGGGCACTTGCCATGGAGGTTTTCCTCCAGAACAATTTTTCTGGAGAAAGGTTTTCCTCGAGAAAAGGCGCCACGCAACTTACCACTAAGAGAATGAGAGATTTGTGGCTTCAAGTAGAGCTGGTCCCAAAACTATCATGATGTCGTCAAAGCCAGATTCGTAAATAGCGAGCAAGGCGACAGGGCATAAACGGGGATTATGGCCGAGCTGCTCAGAAAAACCACATCAAGAGGGAAGAATAGTGCCCAAGCACGAGGTCAAACACAATGCGCCAGGTGCGAGGCGAAGCGGGAAGGGAACCAAAAGAGTCGCGTCGCTGGGGTTGGGATGCGATGTCCGAAGTGGTGATGCACCGATTCGCATTCGTGGGGAGGAATTGAGGCTCGAGAGCCTTGGCCCCCACACACTTGGGCCATCCGGGCCAATGAAAGAGCTTATTTGGAGCAGCTACTGGAGGGAAAACCACGTGATGTATTAGTCACTCGCCGATTACTGGGCCACCCCTCTCGTCATGTCAATTTCGTGGTGGCTTGTACTCGCCCATTGAACCTGAATGGAGGGGTACGTGGCCAGGGACACGTCTACTGATGGCATCACACAGGACGTTCTTACTAAGCGCGCTTCTATAGTTTCACCCAGCTCGCCGGAGCGACAGCCATCGGCCTGAGTTCCGAACCGAAGCACCCGCCGACATGTTGCAGCCTGCTCTCAGCCTTACGTCCGTCCCGGCTAGCAAGATCTAATGGCGGCAATTACGGATACCATGGCAAACAATCCCACACGATTGGGTTGACCAGCCTGGCGCATTCTTACCGTGTCCATGAATCCTTTGGCTCGGCAATCACCCACCTTGCTATGTCGCTGGGTACCGACCTTGCTATGTCGCTGGGTACCGCCGTGTCGCCCAACGGTATTTGCCTTAGCTTTCAAAGACCAGAGATCTGCTCGAGGCAGCTGCAAGGTGTATCGACGGTAGTATTATCGACAGTCCGATGTTGGTTGGGTTTCGGACACCTCTGCTGATTCCGCACTGCTTCGCAAGCCTGGACAGCGAACAAAGCTTGGGACGACAGCTGCATAGTATTGCAAGCAAGGACTCGAGAAAACTAGCACTCGTGCAGCAATTGTTGTTTGCTCATGAAGCAGGTTTTGGAGAGACACGCTCCCAGAGGTGCTCATTGCTCGGTCCTGACTGAAAATGCTGCGGTAGCATCACGCCGTGTTCAGGGATTGCGGGCATCTCTCATAACAGCCGGTATACGGGCCGACAACGGCACACTGGAATGTCCGCAGGTCCCCTTACCTGGCCAGACCGGAATCGGGTTTTCGAGCAGTTGCTGCTGCTTCTCAGAGACTGACGGGTTCATCCCGTCTGATGATTCGGCGACACAGAAATAGCCAGCAGAGGCCGGGCTGCGCCTCGGAATGTGCCCTGTGCCAGATAAGGTGTCCAGTTACAGATTTGACGCCGCCAGCATAAAAGCACGACCATCCAGGCGGCCAGTGCCTCTAGAGTGGCGTGTGTTCTGATCTCGGACTGTCCGCAGTTAACAGCACAACATAAAAGCATGCGAAAACGATGGAACGCGGCCGAGTATCCTAGGAGGGCGTCGGCAATTGGGTAGGTATTATCACACGATGCGCGAGCATAATCGGCTAGGTTCAAGTTTTTGATGGCTGGGCACGTTGAGCGCATCGCAAAAAGCATGCTTGCGGCAGAGGATTCGGATCCGGGTCTGGCATCTGCTCGGCTCAAACCACGACGGGAAAAGGCGCCGGCGATCATCTACTTTGGTGGGCGGGCAAGCGGGATAGGTAATACGAGCAGCAGCGGGAGCCGCGAGGGCCCAGGAGCAGCCAATTTGACGTTACCGAAATGTGTCCCGTTCGCCGGGGCCAAGTGCGCCAAGAAGCGGTTGAGAGAATTCCTCCCAATACAATGACACTACGATGAAGTACTTTGCTACGTGCTCTTTTGCGCCCTCAAACTCTCGACTAGAGCCCCAAGTTGATGAGGTATCTTCCTTAATACGAAGCCGCTACATCTGTCAGGGGCAGTGATAGAGGGGCGGATGTTTGCTCAGGTACAAGTACACCTATACATAGGTACGTGTGGGAAGAGCAAGGGACAGCGGACTGCTGGAACGCAAGGAAGGGCGAGAAGACACCACCATCTTCAACTTCGGCACAGGGCGGAGGCCGCTTGGGAACAGGACCCGGCTACGGGACCTTCCCACCCCCATCCTCCCGTAGCACGAGCAAGTTCGATGGCGCGGAGAGATTCCCATCGAGTGGTTCCAGCTTTCGCGAGGGGAGGCCCCTGGAGTCGGGGACATCAGGCTGAGGCTAGGTACCTAATGTACGGCATCAGATTCCCACAGTGGCCGCGTTCCCTGTCCCGATCATGGGGCAACCAAGCTAGAGGGAACGGGTACGCGGCAGGCTGTGAGAGGAGGATGCCGCGTACCCAGTACTTCAGACTACGGTAGCATCTCGCAGAGACGAGCGGTTCTCAAGACCTACAAGCATGTAGCGTCCCTTGGCTGTCAGTCGTCAGCATGAAGACGCTCTCCGGGCTTCAGACGGTTGCCATCACCATTGACGGCCCCATAAAGAGAACTCATCGCCCCCTCAGAGTCTGATCTCAGACGAGAGCCGTGATGCCCTTGGACCAGGAGGAGAACAGCTTCGGCATGATGCTTTTAGCTACTTGAGCTAAGCCGCTCACGCTCCCTTACTTGGCTTGGCAGAGTCTAATCTCTGTTGAGAGAGCTGCCTCTGGCGCTAGGTCCTTTAGGTTGGTAAGTCGAGCTATCTGTCCTCTATAAGCTGCAGGTAAACCCCTACGGAGGTACCTGATACTGTACCTAGGTAGGGCACCAGGGAAGTGCGAAAGATGTTAGGTACCGCAAGGCCGGCAGGGCACTTTTTGAGTTCCAAGTCCCCTGCCGGGTTCAGGACAGCTGTCGCTCCACGGGCCGCTTACTCGGAATCTCCAGGTCACTTATTCGGTGCAAGCTAACGATTACCAGTCAAATTTCTCTCCCCTTGGTTGGTATTGTTCATCCTAAAACTGTTACCGTTATCACTGACTTCAGTGACGGTCAGTAACGCTCGGTGATGGAAAGTGACGAATATGACGGATGCCAGTGGGAACAGGAAGGAAGGTAATTGCCCGTCTTGTCACTTCTGTCGTGATATCGTAGGTCCGCTGCTGATACCTATGGTTTGAATCGTTCCGGGATGGACTAGCGCACATCGAATAGGTGACTGGGGGCCATCGTACAGGGCACCTCCGCTCCACCCCTTTATTCGGTACTTCCTCCCCAGCTGCATTCGTACCCCCCGAACCCTGTGAGAGACCGCGTAGTGCCACGCCACGGTGCTGAGAGCTGCCCCAGGCGCTGAACATTTTCCTGAAGCCATTCTCCGTCAACCATCCCTTCTTTTGTCTCCCTCTTCCTTCTGCGTCCTTGTTTTCTTCAACCTCGTTCACCTCGGGGAAGGACGCCTTCTTCATTACTTTCCCCTCTAAACTCATCTTCCGATTTTCTCTTCGATCCAAAATGGCCACCGGGTCGGCACGCTACGTGCGATACATTCTCTTCGCCTTCTTCGTAAGTGCAGTCCAGCCCGCGCGCAATTGATCTCGCTGACAGCTCCTCCCTCGGCAGGGCCTTGCCGTTTTCTACTTCATCTCCCACTCCAGTTATGAGGGCGTAAGAATCAATGACGGCTCCTTCAACACGCCGGGAGCCGCCGGCCAGCAAGGCCAGGGACAAAAGGAGGCCGAGAAGCCCCCGGCCAAGCCTCAAGGAAATGCGCCCAAGGTCGGCGAGAAGTACGACCCCAAGGACTGGCCGATGCCATTGACCCCGAACGAGCCCGGCTGGGACGACCTCGTTGGCCTCGCCCCCGGCCCGCGCATGAACGCTACCTTCGTCACCCTCGCTCGCAACTCCGATATCTGGGACATTGCCCGCTCCATCCGTCAGGTCGAGGATCGCTTCAACCGCCGCTACAACTACGACTGGGTATTCCTGAACGACAAGCCCTTCGATGCCACTTTCAAGAAGGTCACCACCTCTCTGGTCTCTGGCAAGACCATCTACGGCGAGATCCCCAAGGAGCACTGGTCCTTCCCCGAATGGATCGACCAGGACAAGGCCCGCAAGGTGCGCGAGGACATGGCCCAGCGTAAGATCATCTACGGCGACTCGGTCAGCTACCGTCACATGTGCCGCTTTGAGTCTGGCTTCTTCTTCCGCCAGGAAGCCATGATGAACTACGACTACTACTGGCGCGTCGAGCCCTCCATTGAGCTCTACTGCGACATTCACTACGACCCGTTCCGCTTCATGAAGGAGAACAACAAGAAGTACAGCTTCGTCCTCAGCTTGTACGAGTACGTCGAGACGATTCCCACCCTGTGGGACAGCACCAAGAAGTTCATCAAGAACCACCCCGAGCACATTGCCGAGGGCAACTCCATGAGCTTCCTGAGTGACGACGGCGGTGACACCTACAACCACTGCCACTTCGTGAGTTCGTCCATATGCGTCGGTCAGGCGGTATGCTAACAGCGTTCAGTGGTCCAACTTCGAAGTTGGCGACCTCAACTGGCTGCGATCCAAGGCCTATATCGACTACTTCGAGTCCCTCGACCAAGACGGTGGTTTCTTCTACGAGCGATGGGGTGATGCGCCCGTGCACTCCATTGCTGCCGGTCTCATGCTCCCGAAGGACCAAATTCACTTCTTCAACGATATTGCCTACTATCACGTCCCCTTCACCCACTGCCCGACTGGCGAGAAGGTGCGCCTGGACAGACGCTGCCACTGCAACCCCAAGGAAAACTTTGACTGGAAGGGTTACTCCTGTAAGTTGAACCACTACTCGCCCTGCAACGGGCAATGCATCTAACATTTGGTTCCTCAGGCACGAGTCGCTTCTTCGAGACGAACGGCATGGAGAAGCCCGAGGGTTACGAGAACCAGCAGGACTAAGGTTTGGGATTCAATGATAAAAGTCTAGCATGTACTATCAACAAATTTCGCCAGTGGCTTTGGGTCTTGCCATGAACTGGTTTTCACCTGCATCGACGAGTGGGCATGGGCAGGAATCGGGGCCGGCGTCTAGAGGGTTTCGACTTGGACACGTTTGTGGTCTGTAGATATTTCGTAACGAGAGTGATTTGGAGTTCATCCATCAACTTCCGTGCCATCGTCCTCGCTGTCCTCGATGCCGTACTGGTGCCGAGCTCTCTGTTACCCCTTCCACGCGTAGGTTTTTCGAGCTGTCATTGAAGCCCGTAGTTCACTCCCACAATATTGGAAATTTCTGGATTCAAACGAACAGGTATTTTGTACATCGTAGTAGTAGTACACGTGTTTTAGATGCGTCCGTGGTATTTTACCCACGTCTCCATGCATCTTCGCTCCCTCATCTCCCCAACCGACCGCGTCCCCCCATTGCGCTTTATTCCTGACACCGTCCATCTAGCTGACGGTAGCCTTCTTGGGCTTCATCGTACCGTACTTGGAGCGCGACGTGGTACGGCTGCCCACACCGCCGAGATCGAGGGCACCACGGACGAGGTGGTATCGCACACCGGGACAATCCTGACTGCGGCCACCGCGGACCATGACGACGCTGTGCTGCTGGATGTTGTGGCCCTCGCCGGGGATGTAGGCGGTGATGTGGCGGCCGTTGGAGAGGCGCACACGGGCCGTCTTTCTCTGGCCGGAGTTGGGCTTCTTGGGGCGGACGATACCGACTCTCAGGCAGACGCCCTTCATCTGGGGGGCGTTCTTCTCGGACAGGGCAGGGGAGACGGCGTGGCGGGCTTTCTTGCCCTTCTTGTGGCAGCCCTGGGAAGACGAGTGTCAGTAGGTTCATGTGCTCTTGTGCGCCAAAATTGAAGGTAGAGGGGAAGGGAGGTGCTCACCCGCAGGACCTGGTTGACGGTGGCATTCTGGATGGGAGTCGAGGAGAAGGATCGGACGAGGGGCGATGCCTTGGGCGCGAGGAGGGATGCGGCGGGACGGGCGAAGACGGCTGGCCTCATCGCCGGAGCGAAGAGTGATCTGAGGAGTGTGCTGGCCATGGCGAACGGCTCGGTGTCAAAATCGCGGACGTCCAATTGCTTGTGGTCGCGAGCTACCAGCTACGATCGCGATGCGCCATCATTCTGGGGAATTTTTGGACTGCTTAGCTAACCTCACGTGACGTACATCCAGATCCAAGTGCCAAATGTCGGGACCTGAGGCCGGCAACGGACCGGCGCCCCGGACGACCCACTCCTTCGCCCTCGGCCCTCTCTCGTAACCTTGGCACCGACGGCACCGGATTTTTCTGATGGATCACATGCCACCGCCCCCCAGTTCCCATTCCGGGCCTTTTTTGGGGGAGATCCTGACGTAAGCTTTCAGGTGAACCCCGGCTTTTCGCAACTCCCCTTCCCCCCCCAGACGGGGGTGGCACAGCTTTCTGGAGCATCCCCCTCGGTGCGGGATGGATATCCTCGGCTGAAGCGGGCGCTGCGTCTGTTCGCCAGCCGCGAGGTACCGTGGCTTCGAACGGGCTTTGAGGTTCACGGCCTACACTAGGGCGGTACATCTTTGACTCTATTTTCTCTCCCACCTACCTAGACTACTACCGCCTTTTCTACCCCCTAACAAGCCACCGAGCCAATTCGCCTCTTTCTCATCTCCCATACCTTCATTTCGGGTCTTCGCCAAAACGCCGATTGATCAATCAGGTCCGGGCACGCTCGAGTCGCACAAGGTCATAGACACCAGCTGGGGCGCCATAAGTACCAGAACCGACGATCTACGATCTCTCCATCTCTCACACTTTTGGAGTCCTCTGTGGCCACTTCTTCTTTTCCTGTGTTCTTTTTAGAAATCTCAAAAATCCTTCTTCCTTCCGGAATAATCTAGACAAAATGTCGTCAATCGCAAGGGCTCTCCGCCCCGCCATGAGGGGAAGCCGAGGTGTTGCTGCGCTCGCAAGGGCGAGAAGCTGTACTCCCGGCCGGGCCATCTCGCCACTCCAGCAGTAAGTCTTGAACCCCCGTTACACAAACATTCTGCTGGAAGTAAAGGAAAACATACTGACCAGAGTCTCCATCGCTTCCAGGACCGCAAGACCCCTCTCCACCACCCAGCGCCGCCGCAATGCCGACCACCTGGACATCACCGACATCCCGCCGACGCCCATCACGCACCTCTCCGAGGTGGAGGCCGCGATGGCCGAGACCGTCAGCAAGTTCGCCAACGACGTGATCGCGCCCAAGGTGCGCGAGATGGACGAGGCGGAGAACATGGACCCGACGGTGGTGGAGCAGCTCTTCGAGCAGGGGCTGATGGGCGTCGAGATCCCCGAGGAGTACGGCGGCGCGGGCATGAACTTCACCAGCGCCATCATTGGCATCGAGGAGCTCGCCCGCGTCGACCCCAGCGTCAGCGTAATGGTCGACGTGCACAACACCCTCGTCAACACGGCCATCATCAAGTGGGGCAGCAGCCAGCTCAAGCAGCGCTTCCTGCCCAAGCTCGCCACCAGCACCGTCGGCAGCTTCTGCCTCAGCGAGCCCGTCAGCGGCTCCGACGCCTTCGCGCTGGCGACCAAGGCCACCGAGACGGAGAGCGGGTACCGCATCAACGGCTCCAAGATGTGGATCACCAACTCGATGGAGGCCGACTTCTTCATCGTCTTCGCGAACCTGGACCCGTCCAAGGGGTACAAGGGCATCACGGCCTTCATCGTCGAGAAGGACGCCAAGGGCTTCTCGATCGCCAAGAAGGAGAAGAAGCTCGGCATCAAGGCCAGCAGCACCTGCGTCATCAACTTTGACGACGTCGAGATCCCCAAGGAGAACCTGCTCGGCGAGGTGGGCCACGGCTACAAGTACGCCATCGGCCTGCTGAACGAGGGCCGCATCGGTATCGCCGCCCAGATGACCGGTCTCGCCCTCGGCTCATGGGAGAACGCCGTCAAGTGAGTGCCCCATTTGATCCCTTACTGTTTTAAGTGTCAGCTAACAGTTCCCCTAAAAGGTACGTCTGGAACGATCGCAAGCAGTTCGGCCAGCTGGTCGGCGAGTTCCAGGGCATGCAGCACCAGATCGCGCAGTCGTACACCGAGATCGTCGCGGCGCGCGCGCTGGTCTACAACGCGGCGCGCAAGAAGGAGGCTGGCGAGAACTTCGTCATGGACGCCGCCATGGCCAAGCTGTACGCCAGCCAGGTCGCCCAGCGCGTCTCCGGGCTCGCCATCGAGTGGATGGGCGGCATGGGCTTCGTCCGCGACGGGCCCGCCGAGAAGTTCTGGCGCGACAGCAAGATCGGCGCCATCTACGAGGGCACGAGCAACATCCAGCTCAACACCATTGCCAAGATGCTGCAGAAGGAGTACACCGCGTGAGGAGACAATCCTTTTGGGGAGAGTGTATGGTAGTGGTGTAATGGCGCATGTTTTGGTTGGGTGTCTGTAGGTTAGGTGCTAGACAAAGAGAAAAAGCGACACGATCCGGTGTTGGGTGTCTTTCAATCTTCTTGCTTGTTTTTTCTTGGTGTCATATCGTGTGGGGAATTGCGCCTGACCGTGGGAGCTTGTAAAGATATGGCCCTGTCCCTGCCGGTTTTGATAAGACAAATTGAAGGGTATTAACTGGGATCAGAGCAGCTGCGATTTGAACTATTAAAGACCTCTATCCTTGCGCTCGATCAAAATCCATAAAAGGTTCCACTTCCAGACGCCGACATGATCCTAGGTACGGTGTCAGGAGTCTCTTGAAGCTCAGTGAACGAGAGGTTCGGGGTGTCTAGGCAGGCAGTGATGTTGCGGAGGAAGCTGAAGGCACTCAGCAAAGATGAGTGCCAAGCAGCATATGATCAAATTGGCACTTATATGAGGGCGTTCCAGCAAACATGTTCGGACAGAAGCCGGTTTGTGTACTACCTGACGTGGTTGGCGATAGTTTTGTCGGCGTTTTGCGAAGCGGACTACCAAGTTCAGTGCTCGATCTTTTGGGTTGTTGAAAGATGGAAAACAAGCGGCGATGGTAGAAACACATCGTCGGAACAATCGACCCCAACTACTACCCATACTGGGTGGTTCGGTCAAATTGGAAACCGGTGGACCAAAGAGTGCTGCCTCGGCGTTATCTTTACACCCAACAACAAGGGGAAAACCCCCAATAGCCAGCAAGGAAGAAAATGGCCCCGGCAAACATCCATAAGCATTTGTCAAACAATGAATGGCGATAAAACATCCAGATACTTATTAGTAGGTGTCTGAGAGTACCTTGAGCATACTATCAGAACCAAGCCGTCATGTTCGAGCTGCCAATCTGAATGTGATCTGGGAGATATGGCCGATGTTGATGAGAGAACACAATGGAGAGAAGCCATGTGATGCCCATTGACTTTCCAGAAACTCGGAACAAGCAGAGATCTCTAAGATCAAAACATCAAACGAAAGCAAGACAGGACGACGACGTGAAGTACCTTTTGTCGTCCGACTCCTCGTCGGTTTTCCTTGCGGACAGACCGTGGCGCAGACACCGCAACGCCACCCGCAGCGAACTTATATCATCAGATCAAGATTCCAAAGCAAGAACTCTAATCCTGAACACACAGACGATATGCATTCAAAGCTGTCGATAAGGGTCATACATTCGTGGCGGCGGAAGGGCATGCATGTCATTGATGCGGGCCGCATCGGCGCATGTGCGATATTTGCGTTCGGCAATCTGCGTGCCAGCATCTACACCTGCCAGAGGGGCAAACGGCTGGAGCCGCAACTCTGTCCGGCAACGACCTACGGAATTGGGTTTCGGTACGTATGTCAGCCTCACTGTTGCAGGAAGCCTCCCCCGCGGGATAAGTTGAGTTTTGGGGGCGTTGCCGGGGGGTGGAGGACACCGAAAGAGCGCGGCACTCGGGTTTGTGAGAGTGGGTCGAAACGGTTTCGCGACGCTGCTTTTGGCGAGGACAGGGTATAAAATACGTAGATATTAATTTGATTATGAGTTCCTGGACCTGAAGAGCTACAGGTAGGTTCCTGACGGCATAAAGGATGGGCTGATAGTAGGTAGGGTGACTGATACCGATTGGGCTGACGTGGGCGATCTTTCACCACGGCGAGGGCTTACCTAGGTTTGTTTCAAGTTAACGTTACAGCTGGCGGGCATGAGAGATGGGCGAGCCGGGTATTTGGCCGGTTGGGAGCTCGTAATTGGGACGGTTGATGAGGCTTCTCGATGGAGAGTACTTTTGTCAGATGAGAGAACCGTGGTCGGAAAAGAAGGCGGTAATATCCCATCTTCCCTAAAGAAGGCAAGCTACTGCTGATTCTTCTCGTATTCAACCCTGGGAAGATGCGCTCGCTCGCTCGCGATGACGATGGGCCACCGGCGGAGGTACCACCGCGCAGGCTACGGCAGTCGGGTGGGGTTCCTGGGTCTGGGGTCGCCGTCGGTGTGGCGCGGGAAGGCCGGCCGGCAGGTGCCCACTTGATGAGACTTTTTGTCCGGCAGTATTCGCGGTGTCAGCTGGGGGGAGGTTCCAATCACGATGAGGGAGCAGCTTGTACTGTGGCGCTCTGTGGTGGCCTCCAGGATTCGAAGGTGGGAGGGAGCCGGGACAGCTTCTGACTCTTAGGTGCGCGAGCGTTTAAGGGGATGGACGCGACCGTTATGTTTGTTGACGCTTGGTGAAGAAGAAGAAAACACAGGTGTTTTGTTTTTTTTGCATGTGCCAGATGGAGATTATGCATGCTGACGGCTTGGTTGCGATTGGAGGGTGGCCGCTAAAACAGCAGCAGCAGCTGGACGGGAGGAACGGGAAAGTTAGGGCTGCATCATCAGATCATGGACTTGGTTGGGAGGACAGTTGAGCGCAGCCGGGGTTGTGAAGATCGGGCGATGATGCAGCGACGACATCCATTGTCTTCCAGTCGGGACTCGGAAGACGTACGTATCAAAAACCGGGTCCGAGAAAAACAACCCGAGCAAAGCCGTGCGTGAATGCTGGGCGGTTGCGTGGTGTCACTTTATTACCTCGTCACTGCTCCGTATTATATACTTATCCGTACCAAGGTCCAAGGTAGTAACGGTGAGTGGCTCTTGTAGCTGTAGTAGTATTGTCTGGATGCTGGGGAAAAGAGGTGGGCATGTGGTAACCAATCATGGCCATGAGATACAGCCAGTCCTAATTCATCACAGTTTTCCAAGGACTGAGGCCCTAACAAAACAACGGCACGGCTGGAGGACCTCCAAATTCTGTAACTTGTGATACCCGAGCATCATGCCTTCTCTCCTCATCTCAGGTCGCGTCGGGAAGACTTACTGCGTTGGCTGGCCATCCTGAACGGATGATTGGCGCGGAGAGGGTGAATCTTCACCGCGGTGAAACAAGAGGGAAAAAAAGTCCTAGGAGCCCCACGTCCGGACCCAAGGACTTTCTGCTGCCCCTCACCACCCAATTGTCACTGGCGCGACCGACGCAGAGAAAAGGACGCAGACGCGCACAGAGAGGGGAACATTGATTCGAGGTACCCGCAGCGAATGCGCCGGTGCTGGTGTCCATGGATGTATTCGCCGTTACCCGTATTATGTTTATGTAGCAGTGTATGCGTGTTGTTGTTGTTGGGCACCAGAGACCTTGGTACGCTGCTGGAGTGACTCCAGTTGGAACCCGGGAGAGACACTGCTGGAAGCGAATAGAGTCTGCAGAAGACCGACGACATAATACCTACCGAGAGGTAGCCAAGGTAGAGATACATAGATAGGTAATAATTAACGCGGGAATTTGGCTCAATTCAATGTACCTGCGTGCCTGCCTATTTGAATCACACTTAATAGAGGGTTGGAGGTGTTGTCGTTCCTTCCATGGCAGCTACGTGATACCTCTCCTCTTGCTCCTTCCCCCTCCATCCCCTGGTGCTCTCGGTACGTACCTTGCCGTTCCGTACCTTACCTCTCGTGGAAAGGCCTTGGCATCCTCACCTATTGCGTCTGCGCCTGTGCCTGCCACCTGTGCTGCGCTGCGAGCGACCCCTCCCGCGCCTGAGGACTGGAGGAGTCCTGCTTTCCCAAAACCCACTGACGACATCCTCTGGACCAACCAGCCCAACCTACGAAAAACACCACCGCAACTCCATGTCCTCGAGGGCTGGCCGCACCCACCGATCTCTGTCGTGATAGTTTCTAGGTCCTCTTCCCTCCCTCCCCCGGGACGACGACCGCCGACAGCCCGATCATACCGCTGTGCCAACCCCAGGCCCGCCCGAGCCCCTCCAGAGTCCAGTGTCCCGCCCGCCGACCCTCCGGTATCCATATCCACATCCACAGGTTGTTACCTATCTACCTCTATACCTCACCTCGCCCACCGCTGCACCACCGTTGCCAGCACCCCAAAACACCTCCACCAACGGACGTGGCTATATTTTTCACCTTCGCGGCTTTTTGATTTTGAGCCTTGTCACGTCCCTTTCCCGTTACGCATATCGCCGCCCCCCCTCCGCCACGTCTCGGATGATTGCAGCTGGATCGCTATCGATAACCTGACGTACCTACCCAACAGACCACGTCCTCTTCCTTCTCCTCGCACCACCACCCCGTAAACCTGCAAAACACGCCAACAGACCTCGCAACACCCCCGCGCGTGGAGTCGCGCAACCCCACCGCCCAACATGAACGAAGAAGATGCTATCCAGAACATCCTCAAGAAGATTGAGCGCGAGAAGGCCCTGCTCAATGCTGCCCAGGCTATGCGGGCCCAGACCAACAATGAGGCCGTCCAATCCCGTCTCGACTCGCAAATGCGCGATGGCCGCCGGAATCTGCAGTTCTTCGAGGAGAAGCTCCGCGAGGCTCAGATGCGTCGCGGAATGGACAACATGTCCATCGGCTCCCCCTCCGCCGACGGCAGGCCCCTCAGCGGCGACATGGACGACGGTGGCCCTCCGCCTCCTCCCAAGGACGCCGGCTCGTGGTCCGCGGACCACGGCGGCTACGGCCAGGGCAGCGCCATCTCCGGCGGCAACCTCCAGTACAGCCAAATCGGTGGCCACGGCGACCTGATGCCTCCTCGCCATCCTTACGCCCCGCCCGGCCCGTCATCGTCTATTCCGAAGCCACGTCCAAACTTTACCAAGCTAGGTTTGTCTTGCGCCGCCCTCCTTCCATCACGCGACAGATACTAACATCTCCCGCCAGACCTGATCAAATATGACACTCCCTACCTCGGCCCCCGTATCCAGCTCATGCTGTCCCAGATCCAGTTCAAGCTCAATGTGGAAGAACAGTACCTCAAGGGTGTCGAGAAGATGGTTCAGCTCTACGGCATGGAGGGCGATCGCAAGAGCAAGGCCGATGCCGCGGCAAGGAAGGTCGAGAGCAAGCAGAAGATCCTGTTGCTCAAGCAGGCCATGAAGCGCTACGAGGAGCTTCATATCGACATGGACACCACTGACGGTCCCGATGGTGAGTTGCGACTGCGCCAAAGACGGCGCGCTCTTGCTATTGCGCCGAGACACTAACCTGCTGTAGACGATTCGATCAACATGCCCAATCTCCGAAAGCCCCTCACCGGTCAGCTGTCCATTCGCGTCGGTCAGATCAAGGACGTCGACCACGCCTCTATGAGCCGCTTCAGCCGCGGGCCCGAGACTTTTGTTGCTGTCAAGGTCGAAGATAACGTCGTCGCCCGTACTAGAGTCACTAGGACCGACAAATGGGAGGCCGAATACCACACCATTGACGTTGATAAGGCGAACGAGATCGAGCTTACGGTTTACGACAAGCCCGGCGAGCATGCCATTCCCATCGGCCTGCTGTGGGTGCGCATTTCCGACATCGCCGAGGAGATGAGAAGGAAGAAGATCGAGGCCGAAATCACTAACTCTGGTTGGGTCTCTGCCGACAGGATGGGCGCCCCGCCGCCGCAGTTCCCCATGAGCCCCCCGCAGCAGTCAATGGGCGCGCCCCCGCCGTCTCCCGGCGCTCCCCAGCAGGGCGGCGCTCCTGGCCCCATGCCGATGCAGGCTATGGCTCAGCAGCCCATCGACGGTTGGTTCAACCTCGAGCCTGCCGGCCAGATTCAGCTGTCTCTCGGATTCCTCAAACAGAACAAGGATCGCCGGCCCCTGGACCTCCAGGGACTGGGACGAAAGGGTGCCGTTCGTCAGCGCAAGGAGGAGGTGCACGAGATGTACGGCCACAAGTTTGTCCAGCACCAGTTCTACAACATTATGCGCTGCGCCCTCTGCGGAGACTTCCTCAAGTACTCGACCGGCATGCAGTGCGAAGACTGCAAGTACACTTGCCACACCAAGTGCTACACCAGCGTCGTCACCAAGTGCATTAGCAAGAGCAATGCTGAAACAGATCCGGACGAGGAGAAGATCAACCATCGCATCCCCCACAGGTTCCAGGCCTTCTCCAACATGACGGCCAACTGGTGCTGCCACTGCGGTTACATCCTGCCGTTTGGAAAGAAGAACTGCCGCAAGTGCGCCGAGTGTGGTCTCACTGCGCATTCCTCTTGCGTCCACCTCGTCCCCGACTTCTGCGGTATGTCGATGGCGGTGGCCAACCAGATTCTAGAGGGTATCAAGTCCTCCAGGGTTCACAGCAAGAACAAGACCTCTTCTTCTTTGAGCGACCGCACTCTGAGAAAGCCGACCAGCCCTGCCAGCACCATGAGCTCTCCGCCTCACAGCGCCGGACAAGCGCCGTATGCTGGAGGCTCGCCTGAAGCGACCGAGGCTGCCAAGCTCATGTACCAGCAGCAGCAGTCCCCGCCTGGTCAGAGGCCGCACCCTGATCGGACGTCCTCGAGCTCGGCGGCGGCGGCGGCGGCGGCGGCGGCGGCGGCGGCGGCGACAGCTGCCATGAGCGGATCGATGGCTTCTCAGCAGAGGCCCCAGCAGCAGCAAGACTATGGGAGGTACTCGGGCGGTGGAGGCGGCTACGGATCTCCTCACGACCAAGGCCCCGAGGACCCCTACGGCCAACACCAGCGAAAGTACAACCCGGCCGACTACGCGGCCGTTAACGCGTATCCCCAGCAACCGCCTGTTCAGCAACAGCAGCGCCCTGTCCAGCAGCAGGCTCCTCCTCAACAGCAGTACCAGCAGCAGCCGCCCCAACAGCCGCAGCCGCCTCAGCACCAGCCGCAGCAACACCAGCAGAAAATGTACCAGCAGCCGCCGCAACAGTTGCAGCAACAGCAGCCTGTCTCTTCGCCTAAGTTGCAAGAGGCTCCGCAGCTGTCGCCCCTGTCTACCGGCGGCGTTCCCAGCGCGGGTCGCAAGCCGCTGCCGTCTGCCACCGATCCCGGCACGGGCCAGCGCATCGGTCTGGACCACTTCAACTTCTTGGCTGTGTTGGGTAAGGGTAACTTCGGTAAGGTCATGCTCGCGGAGACGAAGCGATCCAAGAGGCTTTATGCCATTAAGGTGCTGAAGAAGGAGTTCATCATCGAGAACGACGAAGTCGAGAGCATCCGGTCTGAGAAGAGAGTGTTCCTCATCGCCAACCGGGAGAGGCACCCGTTCCTTACCAATCTTCACGCTTGCTTCCAGACTGAGACCCGCGTTTACTTCGTCATGGAGTACATCAGCGGTGGTGATCTTATGCTTCACATCCAGCGTGGCCAGTTCGGTACCAAGCGAGCTCAGTAAGTTCATTTGTCATGGAATATTGGAGATGAATACTAACGATATCTAGATTCTATGCTGCCGAAGTCTGCCTGGCGCTTAAGTACTTCCATGAGAACGGCGTCATTTACCGCGATCTGAAGCTTGACAACATCTTGTTGACCCTGGACGGACACATCAAGATTGCTGATTATGGTCTTTGCAAGGAGGACATGTGGTTCGGCTCCACTACCAGCACCTTCTGCGGTACCCCTGAATTCATGGCTCCCGAGGTATGTGAAGTCAGCTAAGTTGACGTTCGCCCAGCTAATCATTGGAAAAGATTCTGCTCGACAAGAAGTACGGCCGTGCTGTCGACTGGTGGGCTTTTGGTGTCTTGATCTACCAGATGCTCCTCCAGCAGTCGCCGTTCCGTGGTGAGGACGAGGACGAAATCTACGACGCCATTCTCGCCGACGAGCCCCTCTACCCCATCCACATGCCTAGAGACTCAGTCTCCATCCTGCAGAAGCTCCTTACCCGTGAGCCCGACCAGCGCCTCGGCAGCGGCCCGACGGACGCGCAGGAAGTCATGAACCAACCGTTCTTCCGGAACATCAACTGGGACGACATCTACCACAAGCGCGTGGCGCCGCCTTTCATGCCGCAGATCAAGAGCGCCACGGATACCAGCAACTTCGATTCCGAGTTCACCAGCGTGACTCCTGTGTTGACCCCTGTCCAATCAGGTATGTGGCTGTTGACTGCTATAAGAGAGTTGATGACTAACCCAGCACGCAGTTCTTTCGCAAGCCATGCAGGAAGAGTTCCGCGGCTTCTCCTACACTGCCGACTTTGATTGAAGGACGAAGAATGACGAAAGTAGTGATGTTGATGAGGCGACGACGCCGATGTGAAGAAGGGCGCGATGCACGCCGACCAGGACGGCGGGGCAGAGCGTCCTGGGACACCGAACGCCCAGCAGGCGCGACAGGCCCCAGTGACGCCAGGCCCCGCGCCGACGGAAGACGCCGCGCATGACCTCAAGAATGTGACGAAGACATGGCGCTGCCGGCAAAAACGAAGCAATGGGTGGACACGATATACGGAGGACGAAAAGTGAAGTGTTACCCTGGCCGTTCGCTACGTGAACATTGGAAAAAGGGGGCCCATCTCTGTCGGATTACGGCTAGAGTCTATATCTGTCGAGGTAACGCGGATTCCCAACCGCAGCTTCTTTTTAATAGACGAAACCTTCAATGGTCTACATCTGGAAGTGACATGCGTACCACTCTGTCCTTTGTGTGTGTGTGTAGAGGTCATCCTCCTGGGTTGTGCTCTATATGGTATCATATTGTACAGTGCTATATATACAATTGTAGCGGGGTTTATGTGTGGCAGCTTCATGTCCTGCGCAGGAGCAGGATCGCGAGGCCTCCCGCGAGGGTGGCTCCGGCGGCGGCGCCCTCGAGCGCGAGAAGGGAGGCGTCGCGCATGCGCAGGTCGATGCGGCGCTCCGAGTACAGGTCGGCCAGGCGGGCCTTCCACAGGGCCGGGTCGGAGAGGAACTCGCGCCACGTCTTTTGGGAGTTGGAGACGTTGTGCTCCAGCGCCTCGAGCGCGGTGGCGACCTCACGGTCCAGGTCGGGCTGCGCGGCGGGGTCCTCGACCTTTGCGAGGAGGGCCTCCTCGGGGGTGGCGGCTTCCTCTACGACAGGCTCCGCCTCTGTTGGTACCGGCGTGGCTTCTTCAGTTGCTGCTTCTGTCTCGGCTGCCGCTGCTTCTGTCTCGGCCGCCGCTGCTTCTGTTGCGGCTACCGCCGCCGCCGCCGCCACCGCGGGCTCGGGGGACTCCCTCAGCGCCAGCACGGCCTTGAGCTCGGCCAGCTCGGCCGTCACGCCCTCCAGCACGGCCTTCTCCTGCTCCACGACGCCCTTGACGAGGCGCCTCCTCTTCCACGGCTCGGCGACGAACTGCAAGACCATGAACAGCAATACGTTGACGCCCATCAGGCCCCAGGTTCCCCAGGTGGACGCCCGCCGGATCCGGTCGGACCAGATCTGCTCCTCGTGGTACCGCTTCAAGATTCCCGCGTTGAGCTGTTGACCGAGTGCTTGTTCGGCGTGCTCCGCATCCGTGAGCGCCTCCGCCGCGGCGGCGACTTCTTGTTCCAGGGAGTGGTCCTGGCGGTACAGCTGCGTGAAGCGCTCGAGGTCGGAGGGAGACCAGGTTTCTTTTCTAGCGAGGAGGGTTGTTACTTCGCGCTGGGTGGCGGCGCGGCCTGCGTTTGTGGTTTTGTAGGTGTGCCGGGCCGTGCGGACGAGATCCTGCGCCGCGGCGAGGCGCGCCTCCAGCAGGGTGTTTTGGTGCTTGATAACTTCTATCGGCGCGTAGCCGGTCAGGGCGTTGAGGGTCGTCGAGGCGGTCATGAGGCGGGTTTGGAGGGTGTCCATCAGGTGGGAGAGCTTTTCTGACAGGGCGGGGGGCAAGGAGGTGTAGATCTTGGAGGCTACTGCGGGGAGGGGGTCGTGGGGGGCATCTTTGGGAGGGTTCGTCGTCGAAGGGTCGGAGGAGGAGGAGGAGGAGGTTGATTCGGTGGTCTCAGAGCTCGGTTCCGTGCTCGACTCGTTCGCGGGAGGCGTCTTCTTGGCTTCTTCCTTCTGTTTCGAGGCGGGGTGGTTCGTGATGAAGGGAGGCAGGGGCGGGAGGTCGGAGTAGCATCGCACGGCGGCGGCTGCCGTCGAGGGGTTGTACCGGAGGCGGAGGGCGACGGGGGGCCATTTTTGGAGGGCGCTGGCTGTGCGCAGGCCGATTCGGGCGTGGACCAGGCGCGTCGCCGGCCGGGCGATGGGGTGCATCTCTTATTGGCCCGACGACGGTCGGTCCGCTTTGCAAGAGGTTTTTTGAAAAAAACCAATTGACTGAACGGTCCTGGGAACCGAGAGAGGAGAAAATTGTCTTGGTTTTGGGCGGGCGGAAGGGGAGGGCCGAAGGTTCGGGTCGGAGCCGCACGGAGTCGAAGTGCTCTCTCTCGCGAGGAGAAAAGGTTGGACGATTGCGATGAGGTGTGGTGCGGGTGCGGTCGCGGCCGGCGGGTTTCTGCCGGAGGACACAGCTGTGGGAAGCTGCTCACCGCCTGTCGGATTGAGGGGAGGAGCCGGTGCCGGGAGTGTGGGACCGGGGGACTGAACTTCGAGAAGAAGGGCGAAGAATGTCCGAGACGGAGGCGAGGTACGTACCGGACAGAGATTTACGACCGTTCACTTTTTTTGGTGGTGGGGGTTACCTGTGCTTTCTGCAGGCGGGCTGCAGGCTGCCCTGCCCACTAAGATGCCGCGCCTTGGAAGCGTGCGAGTGGGACTTTCAGGGCGCTTTTTTGGCGTCCTTCAGTGGGTGAGATCTGGTAAGAAACGTTCCTCCCCAGGGTCCCTCCCTCGTGGACTCGATACGGGGGCCACGGGGGTTCCGCCGATGTCGTCACTGGCGGAAGTGCAGGGCTCTGCCCGTTGAGGACCGATGGAAGTCTTTTTTCCCTCGTTGTCGAGCTCTGGTTGGCTGGTCTCGTTAATCTTGACTCAACTGAATGGCACTGTTCTCTGGTATGGACAACTGGAGGATGAGATGGACACATGGATTAGGTACGTATGAGGACTGCCTCTTGGGAAAATCCTTGGCCGCATATACTAAGTTTTGATAAGACTGTACTTTTTGTGTGTGCCATCCCAAGTTTACTGCAGAGCCGTGTCCGGGCGGCGGCTTGGTATCTGAGTCTGTTTGAAATAAAAGCCTTTGGTCGACCTTCTTTTCAACCACGCCTCTGACCCACACTTGTATTCTTCTCACTACTTCACTTCACTCATCTCTTACCCCTCCCCCTCCTTGAACCTCATCTCACCTAAACCGAGCCTCAACTCATCAACTCACTCACTCGCACTCACTCCTCCAACCCGAATCTCAGACAAGATGGGCTCCCAGGTCACCGACACGCCGGCCCTCGCCACGAACCCCAAGTTCATCTTCTTCACCGACTTCGACGGCACCATCACCCTCGAGGACTCCAACGACTTCCTCACCGACAACATCGGCTTCGGCTACGAGAAGCGCCGCGACGGCAACACCGCCGTCCTCGACGGCCGCAAGCACTTCCGCGACGCCTTCCGCGAGATGATGGACAGCGTCACCCTCCCCTTCGACAAGTGCATCGAGTACCTCAAGGCAAACGTCAAGCTCGACCCGGTCTTCAAGGAGTTCTACGCCTATTGCAAGCAGAACAACATTCCCGTCGTCATCATCAGCGGCGGCATGCGGCCCATCATCCGCGCCCTGCTTGTGCAGTGGCTTGGCGAGGACGAGGTCGACAACCACGTCCAGATCGTCAGCAACCAGGTCGCGCCCCGCGAGGGCAAGAGCATCAACGACGAGGGCGGGTGGCAGATCGTGTACCACGACGACAGCGTGCACGGGCACGACAAGAGCATTGAGCTGCGCAAGTACTCGTCGCTGCCGGAGCGGCCTGTCATGTTCTACGCCGGCGATGGTGTTTCGGATCTGTCTGCGGCCCGCGAGACGGATTTGCTGTTTGCCAAGCGCGGCAAGGGTGAGCCCCCTTCAGAGAAGCAGATTGTTTTGATTGTGATGCTGACGAAATGCAGATCTCGTGTCGTGGTGCGAGAGGGAGAACGTCTCCTTCGTCACCTTCAACGACTTCTCTGACATCATGGAGACGGTCAAGCAGATCGTCGACGGCAAGGTCAGCGTCAAGGACGCTGCCAGGGGGCGCATCCACCACTAGATCTCATAGACCGGTGCGGAATTTAGAGGCATTTGAGAGCGGGGGTATAGATGACACAGCGATACACGCGAGATTCGGGCACAGATGAGGTTTGGACATTTTTCCCCTTTCACGATAGATGATAGACATGGACTGGGTCTAGGATACAGACAATACTAAAGCGTTGCTTTTCGGTCGGCAGACGTCAACTCGACTCGAGGTGGCTAGGCAATTGCCGCATATAAAAATTCCTCTCACAATTTTTCTCACTCACATCAAGATCCAGCTTTCATTCAAATCGCTATCCCGCCAGAATGCATTCCGCCAACATCCCGACCGGAGACCCATTTTTCATCGTCATCGAGATGTCCCAACCAGGACATTCCGCTTTCGACCAACGGTCGGGCGGTACCTTGCCTCCGACCTCACCCTTTCCATCTCACTCGGTCCCGATTCTCCGGGTTCTCTCCGCCTCGGCACCGGGCGGCACTCGGCACCACGTCGGCAACGTGGCCCGGCCGCGACCGGGCCGCGACCGGGGGATCTTCCCGAGACCGTGGGGTGCCGGCCATTATGGGAAACATTCCTCGCCAACCCTGCCGCGTCGCAGACACTCAGCTCTTCGGACGAGGAACATCTCCAGACTCGCTGGTTTGATTTGCATTCTCTCTAGGCGGAGCAACACCCGTGCAACCGGACGCGCACGAGGGCTGCAGCAGCTGCAGTAGGGTCGTCGCACAACAGAGCATCCGTCTCTTTCGTACCGTGGGCGAATGACGATGCTCTCCGCGCTGACATATCGCTGCTATCCGCTAGTCCGTCAACACGACAGATCTATGATTGCTCCTCCCGGCCAGCCTTACACAGATGTCTATGCAAGGATGCATTTCACTCCTCTGCGGCTTCTAGCAGGCTCATACCTCGAGATGCCTGATTCGGAATCATCCAAAAGATACCAAATGCAGGCTCATGCAGTCTGACATCCACAAGCTGATAAACTTGCTCAATTGGATTCTCATCACGCAAGCAGGGCTGAGATGGCTCCGCGGGCCGTAGGATTCGACGCTGTGAAATCAACAACCTTCGCCCTTGGCATCCCGCGCGGCAGACTTGGCCGAAAGCCTGAAGGCCCCACGAGCAGGTAGCACCAGCCTTACGCGATGGCTTATTGTAACAGACTGAGCAAGTTAATTCCTTCAGCAGACAGGTGGTGGCTTGATAGCTCTTGGCCTCGAGAGGGAAGATACAGCCACCGCGGCTCAACATATTGGGTTACCCAAGACTATACTCGTACATGGTCTCTTCCTGTAGGCGGGTTCTGCCGCAGCGGTGCCATGCGATCGAGTCGACTGTAATGCCAACGGTTCGTCTTCCATACTTGACAGCCTTACGAGCTCAGAGACAACTCCACGGCAAACGCAAGCACTCAGCTTGCTGCGGACCGGACCGGACGGCGTGAGATCCGCCGTAAGCGTGCGGTGAAACAATCTGCAGAGGTCCGAGTTTAGAAGCAAGATTGTGTTCTAGATTGTCGAGGCTCTCCTGGAACACGCACCTTCGATATCAGAGGCCATAAAAGATGCATCCAAAAGGAACTCCCAAGATGAATCGTCTGAACCACACAGCTTCTCGATTCTGTCACTTCAGATAACTCCGGTCCTACAACAGAACTCGCCGCAACTCGCGTGGCTTGGACACGCACCCTTCGGCGGCCAAAACGTCGGCTATCGAACACGGAAACTCAGACGATATGCCTCCAGCCCCTACCGAGAACTACGAGCTCAGATCCATCGAGGCTTCTAGCGGACGCACTCGGCCTGTCAGTCCTCTCAGCGATACCGAAAGCACTGCGGGGAGCAACAACACAACACCAGGGACTTATCTACCCGTCGCCGACGACAACGGGGGCGTCTCTCGCTTCGAGCACCCGAGGAAGAAAGCAGGACTCTACTCCATCACCGCAGACTGCCTCTGGGTCGGCCTCCCGCTAGCCATGGCGGCCTTCGTCGCCGCGCTGTGGCATCTAGAAGGGACCCCGGCCTCCGATGCCTCGCAAGCAGCCTGGGACAACGGCATCACCGTCGTAAGTTTCATGCCATCCACCACTGCCCCAAACACCGACTCACCCCTCCAGCTCGCCACCGTCTTCCCCATAATCTTCGCCTCCGTCGTCGGCCGCCTTGTCTCCGCAGCCGCGCGCTGGGCGCTGGAACGCGGGGCCACCGTCGGGGCCCTCGAGCAGCTCATCGGCAGCCGCACGGTGGGATCGACCGTGCTGACGCTCCTCCACTTCCGCCTCGTCAACGCCATGAGCCTCTCGCTGCTGCTCACTTGGGCCCTGTCCCCGCTCGGGACGCAGGGCCTGCTCCGGATGAAGTCGACGCGGCTGGAGCCTCGGGCCGCGGAGGCGCAGGTCACGTACTTTGACAACAACGCTCAGAGCCAGCTCGCCATGCATGCGGATCGGAGCGAGCCGTTCGGCACGGAATACCGTGCGTATTTCCGCGCGCTGGCGGCGATGTATACCACGCTCATTGCGACCCCGGACACGATCAAGGAGGATAC
>WIGN01000271.1:0-23201 GCA_014235955.1 Colletotrichum sojae | reverse complement strand
GGCACGGAATACCGTGCGTATTTCCGCGCGCTGGCGGCGATGTATACCACGCTCATTGCGACCCCGGACACGATCAAGGAGGATACCATGGACCTGTGGGGCAATGTCAAGATACCGTTTCTGAACCACGCAGGGCCCGGGTGGGGGGGTGTCGAAGTCCATGGAAACTGGACTGGTTTGGAGTATTCGTCTCTGGCGGGGATTCCGGTCAGCGACCTCGGGGAGGGCAACACGAGCTTCACGATGGAGTCGAACCATCTTCGACTGCGCTGCGAGAACTTGATCATCATTGAAGATGAAAGCGGATTCGATATTGATGAGAAGCTGGTGCCGGTCGATGGATCCATGTTATTCAACGCCTCAGCTCGCAAACCGGGCATCTACAACTTGCCCAACGGCACCTGGCACGGGTATCGAGTGAATTCAACTGCAGAATCCGGAACGACCTGGAGCCTGGCGCTCGACAGATTCGTCGACCCATTGTGGCTCCCTTTGAACAATGCCTCCTCCTCGGCCACAGAACCAAAACACGGTAACCCTGCAGACGAGCGCCACCGACCGCTCCGATTCATCAACGAGGCGGGAATCGACGCGGGGCGAACGAACCTTCTCGTTCAGGCGGTCGTTCTCAACGACACAAGCCGCCCTCGGGTCGGTATGATAGCGCACTGCCGCGTCACGCAGGAGTACGTCGAGTCCCGGGTGAACTGCTCCCGCCGGGCTTCGGAACCCAGACAAACCTGCAAAGTCGTAGCGCAAAGGCCCTCCCAGCGCCCACACGCTTCGAAAAACATCTCGCACCTGTCGTTCCCGAGGGTGTTCGACATGATCTCGGCGCAGCTGCCCCGAACAGTAGGCGGCTCCATCAACGTCGGGCTCGACTCTTCGCTGTACTACCTCCAGGACCCGTCGCTCAGCGGCATGTACGCCGACCGCCGCGACATATCCCACCAGCGGATCCTCGCCAACATCACCGCCGGAGCTCTGCAGACCCGCCTGGCGCAGTTGCTCAACACGTACCTGGCGCTGACGCAGCTATCCCACCAGATCAGAGGACGACCGGGCAACTCCGTCTCCATCAGCAACCATACCGTCCAAGCGGAGACGAGCCAGCTCCTCGTCATCTACGACATCTCCAACGGCTGGGCCGCGGCGTGCCTGCTCTCGAGCGTGACGCTGCTGGCCGCCGGGGTCCTGGGTGTGGTCTTCAAGCGCTGGGCCCGGGGGCCGGACGTGTTGGGCCACGTGTCGACGGTCTTCCGCGACTCGAACCACATGGACCTGCCGCTGGGCGCCGGCCGGCTGGACGGCGTGGCCTTGTCAAGGGATATGAAGGACGTGCGGATACGGTACGGGGTCACCAAGCTGACCAAGGACGGAGAGCCCGTCATCGGGGTTGGGTTGCAAGAAACGACGGAAGCGGTCAGCTATTCTCGCTAGGCTGTTCGTCAGTACAAGTCGGGGAGCATTCACGGGAAAGGGTCCTCGAGTCTCAATCCAAAAGCTTTATTTAGCCCGCCTTTTTGACTACCGTGTAAGAGATGAACATGGCCTCACTCCTTCCGCTTCCGCACGTACGGCACTCCGTACCACGCCGCCAACATCGCGGCGAACAACCCAATCGCAATCGGATGCAGCACCCACGTCCCGGCGGCCTGCGCGAGGATACCCGTCGTGAACGGCGCCACTGCGCCTCCGGAGCTGCCAAAGGCGCTGATTACTCCCATGCTGCTCACCCTCTCCCGGGTCGTCATGCTTCTCATGAACACGGCCGCGGCACACGTATAAATCGGACCCAGCAGCAATCCCACGATGGCAACCGAGACCGAAGGGCCGATGACGTTGGGAACCCACCACACGAGCACCTGGAACACGGCAGCACCGGCCGTCGCAAAGACAACAAAAGGCTTCTCCCCGATCCGGTGCGCCGGGTGCGACAGCACGAGCCGGCCGATGGTGATGCCCGCCCAGAACCCGGCCGTCACGTATCCAACAGCGTTCGGGTCGCCCTTGCGCACGGTGATGAGGAAGGATATGACCCAGCCGGCGATGGACACCTCGGCGCCCTGGTAGGCGAAGATGAACAGTGCACCCAGCAGGACGACCCGCGTCCTCAGGGCGGAGAACATGCTGAGCAGCTGCGTCGACGAGTCCTGCTGCTGGTGCTGGTGCTGCTTCGGCAGGTCGCGCTCGTAGTGCCAGAACGACCACGTCGCGAACGCGCAGTTGAACGCGGCGAGGCCGAGCGTAATGAAGTAGTACGTGCTCCAACTCGCATGCGCAGCAGTGACGAGAGCGGTCGCCATCAGGGGTCCGATCGTGCCGCCGATGCCGTACGCGCCGTGGAGGTATCCTAGCGCGGCGTTGGCCTCGCGCAGCGAGCCGCAGAAGACGTTGCTGACGGCGAGGTTGAGCGACATGCCGAAGCCGATCATGAAGAAGGACACGACGACGACGGGGAACGGGGCCCGGGCGAGCACGGGGACGTAGGCGCAGGCGATGAGGCCCTGGGCGAGGGCGAGCATGCGGGCGCGGCCGAGGCGGGCGCGGAGGGACTCGAGGAAGACGGCGCCGAAGATGAAGCCGAAGGCGTTGCCGATGAAGATGAGGGAGACGACTGCGTAGCCGATGTCATAGTGTCTAATGAGATGTCAGCGTGGTCGTTTCGTGAAGTCCGTTATCTCAGGGGTATCTGAGAAAAGGGGGAAAGAGAGGCTCATACTTCTCCATGTAAGGGATCAAAGCACCGGGCGCGCTGTCGTTGAGACCGTTGCCAAAGTTGGTCAGGCAGGTCGCCGCCATCCGAAAACGGTTCATGTGAGGGTCCGTGATGCTCTGGAGGACCTCGACGACGATGGGCGTCGACGGGCGGCTCATCTCGACATCCTCGCTGCCCGAGGTCGTAGGCGTGCGGGGCGGCGAGGGCGGCGACTTGTCGCCTCTCGGGCTCTGGCTGCCGCCCTTTGAAGTGCTAGCATCGATGCGTTGGAGCTCTATCGAGGCCTCTTCGCGGTGAGGAGCGCCGGGGTAGGTTCTCGGGACGGCTTTGGCGGGCGCGGCGGGGAGACGGTGGGCGGTGTCGTCGTCGTGGTGTTTGCGAGACTCGACCTCGACGAGGGTCGCTAGCGACAAGGTTTCCATATTTGTGCCGGTGGGAAGTGGGCTGACCAAAGGATTGTGCCCCAGGGTGAATGCAAGGACTTACACGAGAGCAGAAGGCCTTATCGGTCACTCATGAGAGCCTGGGGACGTTGGGTATTTATACGACAGGTGGGCTAAACAATTACGAGAGGTCTCGACCCTCCGATTCCCGCACAAGGCACAGGAGCGAAGTTTGATAGGTGAAAAGAGGAAGAAAAAAATTACGGTCACAAAATCTCACGATGGTGTGGTGCGGTGCGGATCCCTGGCGTTTTCTGGCCCGCGGTGAAGCGTCGTGGAGGGTCGGGAGTAGCTCCTACTAAGGCAAACTACGTATCTTTGTGACGAGCGGACACATGCAGGGCGCGAACCTGATTCCCCGCCAAGCCTTTCAAAAATATCCTCCTGTAGGAAAAGAATCTGAAGGGCATGTGGGCGTCGGCCAGCCGGCTTTGGTTTAGTTGCTGGATATGTAAGGCATTGGTTTCCATGTGACGAGAAGGACTGGAAGTCCGTTCGGCACTTGGCAGGACGGCGTCGAGACGGACGGGATAGCTTAGCTTGTAGCTCAACAAAGGGTTCGTCCACCCGAGTCAAAGTTGCATCGAGTCGAGCGTTTGTGTTCGGATATTCGATCGGAAAATGCATGCATGCATGCTTGGGTGCTTGGGTGCCATGCGGCAGCGGGTTGATAAGCATCGCCGGGGTCGGGCTCGGCGATCCTCAGTTGGTAACTCCGGCGCAGGGGCGGATATCCCACCGGCGAAAGCTCGGGGCGCCGGGCCGGTGTAGCCCTGTACCTGGGGTAGCAAGCGGGTGATAGAAACAGGCGCACCTTAAAGGACTTGGCTTTAGCTGAAGAAACCTATGTTAAACTGGTTCTCCCAAGTCTAGGAAAATGTATTCCGTGACCCAGCATTCTGGGGCAGTAGCTCATAATTGTCGGTCTCAAAGTCCGCCTCCCTGGCTGGTGACGTCCACTAATACGATGGCTAAGCAGCATCTTGATCGGATTTCTGTTTTGGGCATAAATTTCCGAGTTCTCTTGACTCACAAGACTGAGATCTAGACTTTATCGTCACTTCCTCACCGATGGTTGAATGTGATAATCATACCTAAAAGGTATGGACGAATAGACGTACTTGGGCGTACCCAGGTACATACTTGCGGCAAAATGTCGGTAGGTACCTACCCGGAGTACCCAGTGTATCCGTAGGAACGCCTGGTATCGTCCGGTAGCCGAAATAGGCTCTTCCAGGCCACTGAGGCTCGGCCGCTGCCAAGACACTCACAGCGTTAGGTGCACTAAAAGTGCCTTAGAAACGGACCCCTCACATCCGATCTGCCCCGCACCATGCCACCTCCGAGAAAAGATTACCCCACCATCACTCCAAGAAGGAAAAAAAAAAAAAAAGTGTCGAAGACATTCAACCATCAGCCTTGCGATACCTCGAGCCTTGCCAAACACCACTGCACCGAAACTACACCCCGTTAACACCAAGAGAAAAGCAATGGGCCGCCCCAAGCGCAGCGCCCAGGCCGCGGCCGAAGAGGCCCTCACCCCTCCCGACGCCCTCTCCGGCAACCAGTCCATCGTGCGCGTCCTCCGCGCCGAGGGCAACAACCTCTACGCATGCGAGCTGCCCAACAAGAAGGACATGGTCTTCGAGCTGGCGCAGCGCTTCCGCAACACCATCTGGATCAAGCGAGGGGGCTACGTCCTCGCCGAGCGGTACGAGGAGCCCGAGGGCCGCGTGCAGGGGGAGATCATCAACGTGGTTCGGGACGAGAAGGCCTGGCGGAAGCAGTCCTACTGGTGCGCCCCCTCTTCCCACTTCCATCCCTCCTTTCCTGCTGTCGCACACTTGCTGACATGTACACCCCTACACTCAGGCCCAAGGAGTTTGGCAAGAGCAGATACGACGACGAGGACGAGGAGAGCGATTCAAACGTCGGAAAGATGCCGCCGTCCGACTCGGAAGACGATTATTGAATTTTCAGGAAGAGAGAGGGAGAAAAAAAGCGACTCTAATGACCTTATGATATTCACATCCCCCCCAAGAATCACCGCTTCTTCTCCTCCGGCTTCACCGCCGGCCGTCCCTCGTCCTCCGCCCCCGCGAACCACGCCGCGACCACCGTGACCGCCATCACGCCCACCACGACCATCGAGCTCGCATCCGTGCTGGGGAACACGTTCCAGGCCCACTCCTGCGCCGCCCACAGGGGATAGATGACGTAAACGGGGAGGCCGCTGCGCCAGAGGAGGTACGGCGTGGACCAGGCTAGATAGGCGTAGAACTGGTAATGCAGAGACCTGGCGAAGAGCAAGCCCGTGACGTTGGCCGAGAGTATTGTCGTGAGCACGTACCGCGGCGTCACCCTGCGAGCCACCTGCATCTCCTCCGCCTGCGCGAACGGCGACCGGCCGCGGAGCATCGGGGGGATCAGCAACGACAGCGGGCGGCCCGCGGGGGCGAGCCAGCGCGTGCTGACGAACGCCGCCAGCGCCGCGACGTGCAGGCCCAGCAGCGCGGCGGAGAAGGGCCTGCCAAGGAATGTCTCCTCGCCGACGAAGCGCCAGTTGACGGTCCACTTGAAGAAGAACTGCCGCGAGAGCTCGAACGCGCGGCCGAGGTAGGCGCGGGCGTTAGTCGCGAGGAACGGCACGCCCGTGACGATCTGCAGCTGCGCCATGAGCCACGCCGCGCGCAGGCTGCCGTGGAACCCGCGGCCGAGGAAGAGCACCACGCCGACGGCCGGCAGCACGAGGAGGAGCGACATCTTGATGCCCAGGCCCCAGCTGTAGAGGATCGCGCCGGGCGTCCAGAGGCGCTTCTGGAAGAAGTATATGGCGAGCCAGAGGAAGAGCGTCGCGAAGCAGTCGTTGAAGCAGCGAAGGACGAAGACGCTGTGGAGGCGCTTGGAGAGGATGAGGAGCGGGAAGATGTACGGCGGGACCTGCCGGACGGCGCGTTAGCTTTGCTTTGGATGTTTCTGGACGGGGTCAGAGTAGGACGCACCTTTGCCTGCCAGTAGCACGTCATCACTACAGCGAGCGTAGCGAGGTAGAGAACCGCGAACAGCTGCTGCGCCAAAAAGATATTCTTTCCCTCATCGGCGAGGTAGTAGAGGCCAGTGTAGGTGTAGACGTGTGCCGCAGGATAGACGAGGGGCCCGGTGCCGCCCTTGATCTTGGTGTAGTCGCGCTCGCCCGAGACGAATTGAGCCACCTGCTCCATGTATGCCACCCAGTCGATCTCCGTGTCTGCAGAAAAAAAACCATGTCAGCCACCCGTGGCTCCCACCGAAGGGTCCGAGGTCGAAGCTAACAAGGGACTTTCCAGATGATCAGCCCGCAGAGGACTGCATCCAGCGCGAGGAGCAGCGGTGGGATGGCTTTCGACAGCGCATGCTGGCCATTGGCGATATTGAGAACGGTACGCATCGCTCGGACGTGGATTGGGGGCGTTGGGTCGGCCATAGCAGCTTCGCGAGCTGTCTGGAGCGGTAGTGGTGATGTTTGGCGATGGGCAGGGGAGCTTCTGAAAGCTGTCGCGAACTGGAAGGTACGGGCACCGTGCGGAAGTCTCAAAGAAGCCAATTCATACTGTCACGTCAGCAAGTCTGACAATCCAACGACATTTTCTCAAGAGGGCCCTTCGGCATTTTCTTAATTGGCCCGAATATTTCTTGTTCTCTCATGCAAATCGTAATCATTCCCAATATTTAGCATACTACGCCATGGGGCTACAACTTGCTGGGCCGGTCCCAAGAGAAGAGCCTCGGCTCGCCCGCCAAATTCTCTCCCTTTTCCCTCCTAATCTCATTGACCAGCTCCACGACAGCCTCTGAGCAGCCATATGAACCCTGATATCCCCATCCCGCGTGGCCGTAATTGTGAACAATGGGCGTGCCATCAGCAAACGTAGTCTTATCCGTCTCCAGCCTGACGCCGCCCTCGCGGTACGGCCTCAGCCCAACACCGTGGCGAATCACGCTCAGCGCCTCGATGCCCTTGCCGCCCGTCAGCGCAGGGCACAGCTCGACGCAGCGCTTCATGATGCGCACGGCAATGTTCGGGTCCGGCGCCGACTCCCAGTTGTCCTTGTCGTACGTGCCTCCCAGGATCGTGCCGCCGCCGCCCGCGCGGGTCATCATGTAGCACACCTCGGTCGGGCCGTCGTCCGTACCAGAAATGGTGGCCATGGGCTCGATCTCGTTGCGCACGACGACGACCTGCCCGCGCGCGGGGCGAACCGTCTTGTCCTGGACGCCGCCCAGCTTGCACGCCAGCAGGCCCGACGAGTTGACGATCACGTCGGCCGGGTTGCCCGTGTGATGCATGTTCTTCAGCTCGTGGATGTGCGAGACGACGCCGCGCTTGAGGACGACGCCGTTCTTGCGGCACTGGCCGACGAGGTAGGGGAGGTAGAGCGCCGTGTTCATGCACACCGAGGTGAACTCGCAGCCCGAGTGGGCGTTGGCGGGCAGCTCGTCCTGGCGCAGCTCGCGGTAGTCGGGCATCAGGTCGCTGTACCAGGGGTTCACGGCGTACAGCGAGTCGTAGGGGTTGCCTCCGGCTTCAATGTCCTTCTTGCGGCGGTAGACGATGGACTCTGGCGGGGGTTAGCGTGGTTGCTGACGTTCGAGATTGGTGAAATGAACGCACTCTGGAAGTGGATGCCGGCCTCGGGGACTTCGGCGGCCAGGCGCTTCAACTCGGGCCATGTCCTCCTCTCCCACCTGCTGTCAGTGGCCGGTGACATGCTGTCGGATTATTTAGCGTCCGAAATCCCATCAGCTCACGATGATCACCACCTACGGCAGAACGTTGGCGCCGGCCCAGGGCGAGGTGTACTCAATGTCGTAGTCACCGGGCATGTGCTTGGCAATAACGGTGACAGAGTTGGCATTGCTCTTGGACAGGAGCAGAGCCGTGGTAAGGCCCGACACACCGGCGCTGAACACGGTAAGTATGTCAACGGAGAAGGGCTGGCTGGATACTGTTACTCACCCAAGAACAACAATGTGGTTCGTCATGTTGATTGGTCTGAAGAGGAGTTGTCGAGTCTCTGTGGCAGTTGATATGTCGAGTTATGAGAAAAGGTTGCGGGCCGCGCAGCTTATGTATCTTCAGATTCGTTGTCGGCAGCGAGGAGTTTCACCAAAAAGGATTCGCCGCGGCGGAAGGGGGAAAACAACAATCTTGGCTTCTGGGGTGATATGATCTCTACCGGGACTGGCCGCCTTGAATCGGGGCAACAGATCAGCCAATCCTTTAATACCCTGGCTCTGCAAAGTGCCTCACCGACATACAACGCAACCTAGTAAGACAACAGGTGTGCGCCTTTGCGTGATTTGCTGCATCAAGAATCGCGCCATGTTTATCGGGTCGACGGGAGCCCGCGTGTCCCAAGAGGCTGGTTTGGAGAGGGGCGTGCCCTTCCCGCGGGCAAGAACCCCCGCGGCCTCGGGGCGAAAACCGGCGCGGGGACCCTAACGGCGGGCACTGAATGCTGGAATTGACTCACCCCGGCCACTGCGGAAATCGGCCGCCCAGCCGATAAAGGCCGTTTCTGCTGTTTGCTGCTGGGATTTGGAGTCTTGGGACGACCAACGGCGCGTTGCGCCTTGCGGCGAGTGACATGCTTTATCGACAAATCGCAAACGGCATGGCCTGTCAATTAAAGGCGTCTGGACCCTGACGGCCGAGCCGCACAGAGGTGGCCAATGAGGTCATCTGACAGGGTGAGACGCGTCGCGATTTTCCGAGCCTCTATGCCTCGGGTCCTTAAAGATAGGCCTTGGCCTCTTCGGTGCAGCGAAGTGGGAAGGATGTGATAACAGACCTGTCCTAGTTCTCACGCGGTGCTGATTGCCGAACCTCCATAATCATCCAACATCTGGGGTTCGAGTACTCGATAATGTGTCCGGACGTCTGGTGGTTACTTAGCCTTTGATTGCACCATATTTCCCCAATCAAAATCTCCAACTCCCCGCAGCATTGCGCGCAACGGCATGTTTCAGCCTCGGTGAGCTGCAGCTTAGGTGCCCGGCCTAGGTGTCATTTGATGACGTATGAAGGATCCAGGCACTTCACGGAGCATGTCTTGTGCATCGAAGTATCCCAGTGGAAAAGCGCAAACGTTTTGTATTGCGATGTGGTATCTAGTGCCTAGGTAGGCTTGTCTTCAAGCCGATATCCTTTGAGCGGTTGTTCCTCTTCTTCTTCCCGTCGTGCGCAAATTGACGTGTATTTACTCGGCCTTCTTGGCAGGGTACTTCTCGGCCAGCTTAGCGATGGCCTGGGTGAGAGCAGGGGGGTTGGCGCCGACGATCTCCTGGGTCTTCTCGGCCTTCTCGAAAATGAGGAAGGTGGGCATGGCGCGGATGCCGAGGTCCTGGCTCAGGTCGGGGACCTCGTCGACGTCAATCTTGATAAAGTGAAGGCTGCTGTTGTCCGCGTGGTTGGACAGGCTAAAAAGAAGGCAATGGTCAGCAACTATTTCGAGGAAGCATTTGCGCGCAATGCTGGCGCCGGTCGGGGCCAGCCATAGCCATGGGCGTTGGGATGTCGACTTACTTGGCCAGGATGGGGGCGATGGCCTTGCAAGGACCGCACCAGGTGGCGAAGGCGTCGAGAATGACGGCGTCGTTGTTCTTGAGAACCTCGTCGAACTCGGCCTTGCTGTAGAGAGGGCTCAAGTCAGTATACGCCCGAAGGGAAAAAGACAGCAGTAGGCTAGGAAGGTGCGGGGCACCCCAGCCCAACCACCGGAGCGGAGGTGGGATGGGCGGAAGAAAGTCAAAACGAACCTCTTGACGTTGTGGACAACCATGTTGGGCAATGAAGCGTGGAAGTTTCTGTAGGTGGAGGGTAGTTGAGATCTCGCGATGCGTTGAATCGGGCGGAAGAGTCTGAGAGACATGTGGAATGGAAGGAGGGGCAGCCGGCAGTGACGCGGGCAGAAATCGGACTAAATAGTGCAATGGAGGGGAAGGGAGGCTGACGGCGTTGTGGTTGGGCGGGCAAAGGGCGTTTCGACTGCGAGATTTCGCACGGGAAGGCTCAGTGTGGATGTCGTAACCTTAGGTCCAGCTGGGTAAGGTAGCTGCCCGCAGTGCAGAATCGCTGAAGTGACATGGGCGTTGCCAGTAAATTCCTTTTCTTGATTTGTCAGGAGAGCTCAGGGTATCGATGACGCGAGAAGCACGGCATGGGGTCATACAGCATGAGACGGTACCTCCCGTCTGCACCCAATTACTGTGTCAACTCAGGTACCCGCTGGGCAGTGTGGTAAGCCGCAGCGGGGAGCACCGACAGTCGTCTTTACCTAGGGAAGCAACAAGGTACCTGGGCACCTAAACTCAGGTGGGTAGGTACACTGGAAGCTGTCACTGCACTGCCCCACTAATTTATTCCTCAACGGACCGGTTCTCGGGGTTCCGGCGCGGAGCTCGGTGTCATGGTCACTGATTCCACATCATCAAATCCCGACGCTCTTTGCCTCTGGCACGTTTGTCATGTTCGCTGCTGATTCAGCGCATCTGGGACTTTCGACACAAGTATCGCCATCTGTATCTGCTCGGGATATCTCATATGCAGCCGCCACTCATCATTCATAATACCGATTCCAAATTAATCATGTCTTGCGCATTGAAGCTGGCAATGTCCGCCTCCTTACAGTATCAGTGCAACACGCTGGCACCAAGAGAAGACAGGCCAAACAAATCCACGTCGATAACTTGGACCTCTAATGTATACAGCAGTCTATCATCTGCTCTCGCTGCGCTGCACAGCCAAGAGCTGTGTCACCACATCCTCGTGTCCGAGCCTGACAGCCAGGTCCAAAGGAGAACCGGCGCAGCTCACGCCCATCACTCTCTCGACGACACTCCACTGAGCTGCAAACTCTTGACCTATGTCTTTGGCCTCGAAGTGCCTGGTATCGAAGCACTCTTGTCTCAAGGCACCCAGAGCTGCCGCGCTCCCCGATACGACAACCGCGCGCATGTGGATCTCAACAATTCCCTCATGTCGTCCCTCATCTCCTTTTCGCCCGTATAGATGCCTTATGACGGCATCGCGACCCCATAAACACGCCAAAGCCAGGTACTCGTCATTCCTCAACTCGTCCGTGTGGTCCTGTAGGGTGTCGCAAGTCTTCATCAAGAAGATGGCCAGTTCTTCGTCCACGGCAATCGCGTAGCACAAGGCTTGGTGGAATCGTCGAGTCGGTAATCTCGCGTTGTGTGCCGATAACAATGTCAGGAACGCCTCGTTCGTCGTGTGGCTTTTACCAATGAAAGGCTTGACCGCGAATCCATCCCAAAGTCTCCTGCTGCCGGATGACAGGACACGCTCAATCGTTTTGAGCAGGTACCCTCCCATTCCAGAACCAAGATACGTGTCGAAGAAGCCCAGCAAGGCTTTGTCAACGAGCTCAACCGGATATCTCAACACCGAAAGCAACGTCTTGATGCCGTCGATCTCGCCAAAGACCGCCCTTGAAAGCAGGGCCTCACCATTGTCGTCCCGGGCACCATCTTCTACCAGCGTCTCAATGTTTTCAGCGGAACACCCTAGCATCACCGCTTTCTTTAGCCCCGCAGATAGGTCATGGCCATCTGGGTCCGAGACGCCGGCCTCCACGAGCATCCGCCTCGTGGAGCCTCGGCCTCTGTCGCTTGCGGCTTTCAGAGCCGCTTGAAGAACTCTGCTGCGGTCTTCCTCGCCTCTGTGATCCTCGAAGTCTAGCAAAAGCCGCAGGGCGGCGTCTTCTCCACCTTCCGCAGCGGCAATCATGGCATCGTCGACATTTCCAGCGCCCATGTGCAGCATCATTTCCAATCTCGCAGGATTAAATATGGCCGCCTCAAGGATACTGCATGCAGGGCATATGGTGTCCCAAGGACGCTGGTACTTTTGCTGGAGATCCACTCCGGCATTCACCAACAGCTCCACGATCTCGTCGGATTTGGAGCGAACAGCAAGCAGCAGAGCCGAGCCAAACCTGAAGTCCGAGTTGTCGAAATTCGTCAGCAGCCACTCGATGACCCTAGTCCTGCCGGTACTTGTAGCGGCAACCAGACAGTCCATGCCGTTTTCCTTCCTCGATGTGATACGGCACGACTCCGAATCCACCAAACCCCTCATCACTGCGAAGTAGCCTTGAGCTGCCGCGAAATGCATGGGGTATTTTCTCAAGGATCGAAGAGAAAGTACGTGAGAGGCGGAGCGATTGATGTATTCTTCTTCAGCAAGCACATATAACCAAGTGAGGCAACTGGGGGACTCCAGTGTGCAAAGACTGGCAATCCGTTGGCGCAAGCGTTCGTCAGACTCCCACCGGTCCCCTTGTCTCTGGGCATGGTAAGCCCAGTTCTTCGCAGCATAGGCGTAGAAGTTGGCGGTCGTGGGCGGAAACGAGCCCATCAGCTTGTTGTTGAACGGCTGCAAGTCGGACAGATTCGTTGGGATCTCAGTCCTCACAGGCCAACCGTCCAACAGCAGAAAGGTGATGGTCGATCCTGCAAGTACTTCATGGCAGCGGGCCAAATCGAATGAGTATTCCCAAGAGCTTGGGCCAGCCTTTGCTGTCCGCAGTAAAAAGTCTCGAGCTGTCTGGTGCACCAGATATACACTCGAGTTTATGATTCTCACGAAGAAGCCGCCTAGCCTCTTCACGGTATACTCGACGTTGGGTTCCGTGTCTGCGAAAAGATCCTTCACACTCTTGTGATCCTCACTAAGGCTCATGGACATGTTGACCTCGTCTAGGGTGAGAGGACGAGTCGCGGCGAGAATTATCTGCAGCATCCGGGTCGATGCGGGCCGGTCTTCGATGGACGACAGAGCAGTCTCGTAAAGTTGATCCAGGCTGGCAGGGATCCCTTCGAGCGCCTTCTTCACGGCGCTCAACTTCCGAGACGGAAGGCGGAAGATGGTCTCGAGAACCAGGGACGTCCAAAGAAAAGTGCGGTCTGCGCCCTTGGCCAGTGTCGTCTCCAACAGGTCACACGCTTCGGGCGAGATGGTACCTTCCATCTTCAACTTCTCGACCTTGGCCTTTACCATGGTTTCGACGTCGTTCGAGAGCGCAGACGCCTCGTTCTCACCCCGGAGGCGGACACAACTAAGGTGCCGGAAACGGCTCTCAATGCTTGGCCACGGCCTACTTGTCACAATGATCTTCAGCCGTCCGAGGAGCTTTCGGCTACCCATCATCTGTGGGAAGGTCTTGGCAAGGAGGTCGATGAAACGGTTTCTCGATTCCTCGCCGCATTCGTCCAGAGCGTCGATGATACAGATGATCTTCTTCGACGGAAGCGAGTCGGATGCCTGGCACAAAATCTCCCACAAAGCCTCGATGTTCTGCGTGAACTGGGCGGCATCGGTGGACGAATATGTCTTCATCGCCACGTTAATCGCCTTGGGGCGAGACTTGAATACTTGGTGCAGAATGGCACTGAGGGCCTGGTGGGAGTGCCTTCTGCCCTCTTCGCCTGCCTTGAAGAAGAAGTGGCACACGGTCGAATCGATCGGCGGCCTGGAGAGGACGTCGACGAGAAAGCCGGACAGAACCGTCTTGCCGCACCCGGGATTGGCCGTCACCCAGAGCAGGGTCGAGGCGGAGTCCTCCAGCCAGCTGATGAAGGCCTTGTGTCTGATGAACCACTGACACGTTCCTTGGACCGGCTTTTCGACGCTCAGTCTCTGGCTCTCGTAGCCACCGCCGGCGCTCGATAAAAGTTTGAGACAGTCTGGCACCAGGTTAGCGACTCTTTTCACATGGCCATCGAAGACTAGGTCTACCCTGCTCGTCTTTTGAGAGCCTGTGTACCGTCGTGTACTCCCTCGTCTGAATTCGCAGCATCTCGCGAGAGCACGTCGCCACATCCCGGGCCGTGGTCGTCTCTCGCAGGTACGTTTCCGTCCGCATCGCCACACTGCCAATCATCCTGTGATTTCCCAAGTCGACCTCGCCAACACCGGGAGCACTGAAGCGAAATAAACGGTTGTCCTCCGCGAGCTTCTTGTGCGTGCGATGGAACCGGATCCACGACCCCTCCGTCGCCGTCGCGAGCTTGGTCATGGACCGCACAAGCTTGACGACGTGCCCGCCCAGCGGGGCGCTTGGCTTTGTGCCCGTGCCGATGCTGACGAGGAAGGCGTCGCGGTCTGGCCAGAGATCGCATGCCTCGTGGTGGACTTCGAAGATGGGATTATTGCTCTTGAAGGCCCCGTCGACGTACCCTTCGTTCCCGCGGCGAAACTCCTTGAAGTAGGTGCTCGCGGCCGACGTGGCTCTCAGAGCCTCCCACATCTCAAAGGAGGAAGAGTGCGTGTCTGGCTGCTGTTTGTTGTTGTATGAGCGTAGTAGGAGAAGCTCCTCATCGTCTGCGCGGACGGTCGTCACGAAGCTGGGCCGACGTAAGATTAGCTCACGACGGCAGGATCAAGTGCAAGGTGACTTACACTTTGCATGGCGACATTCTAAGGGGATCCTGAAGCATGGCATTCCGGGACCCCGTCCGCTCTTTAATGATCTGCTGGACCAGCTCTTCCATCTTAGCAGAGTCGTAACGCTCGCTGGCGGAGACGAGGTCCAAGCCGCGGTTGAAGATGTCGCATCTCCAGCGTTTGGGCTTGAAAATCGTCTTTGCGAGCTTCATGTAAACGTCGTAGCACTCGTCGACGGACATCTTGAGGCAGCCTAGCATGATGGCGATAATGCTACCTTCGTTATCAGATGTGAAACACTACTTGCAAAGGAAACTGGAGTTGCTACTTACCCGCCAGTGCTGGTGCCTCCGATGAGGTCAAAGACCTGCCATGGTTGCAAGTGATCTTTGGGCTTGCGGTCGATGTTTACCCGGCGCATCACCTCCTTAAGGACAAGGATTGAAGATACGCCTCGGATGCCGCCCCCGTCTGATCCACGTCACGGTCAGCGCATGCATCAACTCATGAAGGGACGAGAAACTGACCCAGAGATAACAGCCGAACAGGACGATTTTCATCCATAGTCTGCTTCGAATACACAATAACACGTTTTGGCAGCACAGCGATTCCGTGCTAGATCTCACAGGGCAACCACAGAGAGGAATGGTTTCACAAGAGGGACGGACCGAGAGCGGGTGGCGCTGTCCATACATAGCATCGAACATCCTCAGGAGGCCTTCGGCTGATGACAGGGGTCTTGACTTGCTCAACCAACAGAATTGAAGTAGGCATGCATGGACGGGCTAAATCGGGCACGATCGCCTACCCGCCTCTGCTGTGCCTTGTTGTCCGCGTGTGAGTGAGTAAGTGGGCGAGCGGGCTAATCGAGAGGCATACAGCTGTTTCAAGTGGATGTTGGTCCGGCGGTTGTAGACAGGCCAGAGGCTTGGTTCCCAAGTCCACTCTCAGGCACTTTGCTGCAACTGCAGGGGTGCCTGCAGGCATGATAGCAACCACGGCGGCAGCTAAGCGCCCAGCGTGGCTCGGCGCCTAATACTGGTGTTTTTGGGAAGGATTAAGCCGAAATAGAAAATTCAAAAGTTTTGAAAAGCTGTGTCATCGCCGCAGTAATGACAACCGTTGTGAGCGGCGTGCATGTCATCCCGCCCTCCGTCGGTGGTGGTCGGCTCCCAGCTCCACTCCCACCGGAAGTTCGGCCGCCCCGCCGACGATCAGCTCCGTTCCGTCCCCGGAACGGGCAGAACGGTACGACTGGGACCATCGACAACAACGTCGATGAAGGGGCGCTGCAAATGGCTTGTTTTGCAACGCTGCTTATTGTTACACCGGCTGCTACAAATTTTCAGCTGGGGAGCGAGTGGAACCGATATTTCTGCTTCAGTGATGAAATAACTTGATTGCGACATCCGTTTTTTATTCCACGAGAAGCACTCCGCTGCTCACTGAACTGAACTGAACCTTGGGGAAAAGGCATCAAAATTGACAATTTTACTACAAGCTAGTCTTCCTCTTGCACAAAGCCAGTTACCCCTCTGCCCCTTTACGCAAGCCGCATTGTCTCCCAGCCTCCCAAGCTCGCAGCCAACCCCGTTCCTCGGCATCTTCAGACTCTGCGGATGCTCTAATCCACGAGGGTGATTCAGAATGTCGTCTCGTGAGCATCGAATCATGCGTACGGCTGTCCTTCCACCGGCTTTTCGACCGGCTTGCTCGAGAAGGAGCAATGCCTCGGCTCGACCCTTGGCTCGGAAACAACGCCCCAGCGCAGCGGCATCTTCCAGGCGTCCTTCTCGTATGTTCCAGGGTGACAGGCGGCTGAGATTGCGGCGCTGCATGAGCCGGTCACTGGAATTCCCCCAAATCGCAAACGACGCCACCCAGAAGCAAGAAGAAATGCGATCATCACTACCCCCGCCACAATCACAAAAATAAACGCCAAATGGTGACCATTCACAAGATGTCACGCTCTTGCCCCTTAAAGTTGATACTTGGTCGGATCGTCCGACATCGGTATGTACGCCTCCAAATACACCAGGAAAATGCTCTGTGATATTAGCCAGTGAACGCCTCCGAAAAAGACGACGAGCGGTAAGGAGTATCGATATGAAAGCTGTATAAAATAGGTTCTCTCTGGTCACCTTGAGGCGAAGATGACACCCTGAGCCCCTTTTCTTTCTCGCTTCCAAACCTATCCCACTCAGTTGCCACGGAGATGCTGGTGAAAAGGGCGTTGTAATTGAAATAGAGAAGAGAAACGATAACCTGAGGGGTGTTCGCGAGCATAACATTGATCAGAAGCTGGTCAGCAATTTCACCGAATAATTCGTAATTGTTCATAATCGTAAGGGCGTGGACTTCACCGAGTCCGTACTTGGTGATGCCGTAGTTGGGGTCGACTCCCCAGCTGGGGTTCAGACCGTGCACAAGCAACACAGAACAGGAAATGAGGGAGATAAGACATCTGGGTCATCTGTTAGCACATCCTAACAACCATGTAACCATAGGGAGACTGAATACGAACAGCGAGATGCAGGTGATCCATCGGACGAAACTCGCTGCCGCAAACTTGCGTCGCGGTTTGGCCTCATACGGCACTGCTATTTTGTCCCAATTCTGCTTTTTGATTCGAGCTCTCGGGGCCAAGCACATGCTCTCGGTAGACGTATCCTCCTCTTTCATACACGACGCCACGGCATCACCAACGGTCAGCAGCGGCGTCTCTTCGTCGCTACCAAACGCAACAAAGAGCATGAGGATGCCCTTTAGAAGGTTGAGGGCGGTTACAGCCCAACACAGAGGATTACTAAAGAGCAATTTGCAATGCTCTTGAGTCTCTTGGCTATAACATCCCTGCAGTGGACTTTCGAATGGTCTCCAATCCTGAGGCGCGGTTTTGATTTCATTGATGAGGTTGTCGCAGGGGGGGCCCGGTATATCGGGAGGATCCGGGACACATCCAGTCGAAGCCGGCATCCCCGTCGTCCAACCTGCCACCGATAGTATATTTGCGCCAAGCCTCATCGTCCTTGACGTCGTCAGCCACAACAAGCAGAAGAGCGCCCCGTGAAGACTGAATCGCGACGCTGTATTTGTTGAGACACTCCTGGAGACTGAGTGGCTTAAGTTCGTTGGCCTTGACGGCGGCATGCAGCTTGATGTATACCGTTTTGTAGTCGAGCCCCAAGAATGCCTCCGGATTATTTACTTCCAGGAACTGCGCGTTGACGGTATAAACAGCATACTCGTTGAAAGAGAGGGAGCTGAAGATGACGGAGTTGAAGCTGCAGAGTTATTAGCTATGGACAACAATACCAGAAGTATATGATGTCGTACAGTAAATGCAGAGGAAAGGAGGAAATTGACAAAAGGGGCCAGAGGATCTTTCTTTTGAACGTAATATTCCAGAAATTCCGAATACTTGGAACGCCAATCTCGAGCGACTTAAGTCTCGAATGTGCTTCGTCAACTTCGAGCCGAGTTGGTGCAATCAAGCACTGCATGCAATAGTCACTTCCGGCTAAAAGAATCGTACTGATGATGTTGATAGTAATATGGACAGTAGTATTCCATTGCTTGATCTTCGGACAGGTGCCCTCTGATATTGTTCCAATGCCGCGATCGAGAGTCTGAGCCCGGTTCGAAGTGGCCCACAGGATGAACGAGAGGTTGATTGTAAAAGTGAAGAAAGCCGCCATTGCGGAGAAAAAGGCACCCCTCCTCCAGCGACTGCGAGGAACAAGGGCTTTGCCACTGGGAAGCAGCTTGGACTTTTCGGGGAGAAGCCTCATTTCGGCGATTACAGCAGGCCAGAAAGGATGTGGCAGCACAAGTACAGCCTCTTGTGACGCGGGGTCTCATTGATCTTTAAGGCCTGTGGTTTCTGTCCTCACCTGAAAGTAATGGAAGAAGACTGCATACCTTCTATTAATAGCATGTGTATCGAGAAAGATAGATCAATTCCAGCCGTGATTTCGTCAACCTCCCTGTCAGCAGCCCAATACTTGGCGTAAGGCAGCCTGCTAACTATGATGCTAGTGTCTCACATAGCAGTGGTAACTGGAATATTGTCAGGTTACACTGAGCTGGGACAAAAGTGCGAAATGGGAGGCTGCGGGGCTGGGGGCCGCAGGGTCTTCAGCCTTGGGGCGGTCTCCAGTTACCGTAAGTAAGTATCTGACTTCCAAGGTCCGCCATCTTTTTCGTCTACACGTTGGGGATTCGAAGAGCTCATGACGACAAGAGCATGGTATGTAGTTGCATATACTTGCACATTCTTCTGGAAGGGAAAGAAAACTTGTTGCAATTGGCATTAATAGATGCTGCACATGCGATTGTTGTGAACAGGAGTTGCAGCTCCAAGACCTTAGCAGAGACAGAGAATGATGCTCCTGCGGACGGTTGCCAGCCAACCAGCTAATATGTACGAGACCTACTTTTGGAGACCGGCGGCAAGGCGGATAGGGATAAGGGCCCTTGGCAAGTGTTGCTCTAGACGAACGTCATCGGAAAAGGAAAGAAAAGGAAGTATGCAGGTCTTGGTGCTGACCCTGCAGTCTCAGTGTGATCCGTGGCTCGCAGTTGATTTGGCTCGCAGCCGCATTAAAAAAAGTAGGATCAGTACTGATCCATCCGTACATGATGTTGGAAGCTCAGCCACGAATTGGTAGGAGACGGCTGTCAAGCCTCGAGTCACCGACACGCCATGCACAGCCCCTGTCTGGACTTCGTTTCTTCTTCGAGATCAGCACAAAAGGCAGAAACATTCCACAGACAAATTCCACGAATCATTCGGGTGGCTTGGAGCCTGGCCTGAAAAGAGCCTTGTGAATCACATGCTTCTCATGGGCAATTATAGGCAGTTGTCAATCTGCTCCATGTTGTGTTGATGTACCTACGTTCTCCATGTCTTGTCATGCGACACACCCCAATGACATTGGCTCCATCCGCCTTCCGGCTTTCAACCATCCACGGACTAGCCTCGAAGGTCCCGCCTATCAGCCAATAAATTCGGTTGGCCGAAAAGGTTTTGCGTCCCTTCCCCCCAATGGCCGAACCTTTTCCTGAGGCCGAGGCTCCGCTACTTACGTGTGCTCTCTTCATCATCTAAGCCTAGCTCTGGCCTGGCTCTAGACCTGCGCTATCGAGGCTGTCTGCCCCTTCTACCTTCTTATCTGTATCTGCTGGAAGGATAGACCAGTACCCAGAATCCAAATCAACGGAGCCCGGCGGCATCTCAGAAAAGTCAAACAAGAGACCACTAAACGCATCGAAGCTCCAAGAGTCGTCCGTTAAGGGTGGCTGATAAAACGTCTGAAGGCTATCCTCAAAATCAAGCGCCTGTGCCAGTCGTGACTCCTCGTGCGCATTAATGCTTCCAGAGTCGGCACGTTCAGCTCCCATGTCCACATTTGCGGCCATATCTGTACCCGCGGTCTGGTTCCTGGAAGAACGCATGGATCGATAGGTATTGAACAGGTGGATCTGGGTGTCTCGTATGATGCCGACTAACTCGCTCCGTAGGCTCTCCTCGATAGGGTTCAGCCGCTCTTCAATTCGAAGCTCCAACTGCCTCTGAACTTGAGCCGGAAGTTCCCTTCGTAGGAACTGTTCATACCACGTGAACTCGGTTTCCGGAGACTCGTCAGCTATGACGCTCGATTCGGCATACTCGTAGTCTGCTGCTTCGTGAGCGGAAGGCCATAAGACTAAAACCTTGAGCACTTACAAGCGCTTGGGAGGCAGGTCGGGTTGGCATTGGGGAAGAGAATCAGGTATATCTCGTTCCACTTCTCGGCCTCCGTCATGTACTTGTGTGTACGTTGTCGGCGGCGCAGCAGTTCCTTCTGCGTGGCGTCGATGCCTTCAACCGGAATCCGGTCCAGAACTTCGCACTGTTCGCTTGCTCTGAAGTGCTCATCTTTGAGCCTGTCGGTTTTGAACTCTTTGTGGCATCTTGGGCATGCTATTGGCAACGCATGGTTGCGGTAAATATGCTCCCTGGTTATGTCAGTTTCACGGGCCATCGAGGTTCGTTGGGCACATACTTGACACGATGAGCCGTCGCCCAGCCGGGTCCGGTACAGGAGCCGCGCTGTTGGTATTTTCCGGGATTCCTTTTGAAGAAGGGACATGCTAGCCTTAGAGGGTTCTTACCAGCTTCGTCGTGTAGCTTCCGCGCCTTGGAAGGTGGCCCCTGTCCGTCCCCGTTATCGTCTTGCTCGTCGTATTTTCGCTTGCGAGGATGCTGTCGACCCGACCCAGTTGCAAAGACGGTCGATTCCAAACCTTTCATCTCGGACTGCGAGGCCTCGGGGCACTGCTGGTCCGCCCCATATCCATGAGATGTGAGACATGGTATCTTGATGGGACAGTTGGAGAATTTTGAGTAGAAGTAGTCCATCAACCTGTTAAGAAGGGCTTCCTTCGGCCCTAGGCTGGATTCCCCAAGGTCAGACGAGTTAAAATCCGTTGAGGGAGAAGGGGATGCTTCCGAATGTCCGCTCGGCTCTGTCGATTGTCGCGACTCGTCTTTCAAAGATCCAGTGCTGGTCTGAAGAGGGGCTGATTGATGGGCGGTGGTAGTGACATATAATGTGTCCAAGTTAGACGAATCTCTGTGAAGAATGGCGTCCTTCATACCACTGTGCCCACCGTCGGACCTATTTGAGGTTGGGTACAAGTCGCTTCCAGAAGTGCTAGGCTGCTTTTCTGTCAAGGGGGCATCGAAATCTGGTATGATGGCAAGAATCCCTTCCTTGCCACTGAGGGGCCGGTATCCAGAACAAGTTGTGTTCGAGCGGAGGCATGGAGAGCAGGCAGGCCGTTTATTGTCGCATACGATACGTCGGGTTCTAAGAGACAAAGTCAGAATTTTACTCAAAAGAGAACAAAGTGAAAGGTGGTTATGTACTTGCAGACAGTGCACCCAACTTCGACTCCAGGCTTTCTCATCGGCATTCCGGAGCCGAAAGCTACTTGTAAATTTTCGGGGCTGAATTCGGGTGGAGGTGTTGGCTCAGGACTGAGACGATGAGGCAGATAAGCGTATTGCCTCTGGCCGCCTTCGGTTCCACGAGAACCTTGCGCCATTTGGCTGGTGCTCTTGGTGCTGGGGCCGACGGCCGAGATCGCTGATTGCTCCTGAGGTATAACTTTCTGCATCCCTTGTACGCGTAGCTCTGCAGCCGTTGAAACCTGGAATTGATCCTCGGAACCATGCAAAAGCGCTCCAATGTTGTGTTCGAATAGTGGGTAGAGAAGTTCTGTCAGTTTCTCATTGTTTGCCAATTCAAGTGCTCTCTCGAAAGGAATCCAGGTCCCCTTGAGGTGCAAGGGTCCAATCTGAGCAACGTTGCTGACCTTTTCAGCTCTCAGCAAACGGTCGCGTCTTCCTCTGGTCCACCCGGCGACGTTCAACAGTTTCGTTCCGTTGATCATGTTGTTGTCCTCTCTGCGCGCAATGGCTATCCCCCGTGCCTCAACCTGCAAGCACAATGTGCCTTCGCTTGCCCAGAAAGCTGTCGTGACTCGTGATTTCAAGCCTGGAGGTGCTACTTGGCCCGTCGTACTGAAGCCCTGAGAGCCAGAGGGAGATATGCCAGACTGAGGCCGGGCAGTACCTTCTGGTCCCGTACGTGGAAGATGGGACGGCGGAATGTGTGGCAGGCCCGGTGACCCCTTTTCCGGCACCGATTGTTGCTCCGATGTGAGAAACATTGAAAGCTGTTTAGATTGATCCCCGGACATTGTGGTTCAGAGGCGGTTGGCACGTCGAGATCTAGACAGATGTTACTGTTGAGTATAAAATGGACTGTATTGGCGAGCAGTACGGCAGAGTCGAGAAAGAGACAAAACCTGCACAATTGGCAGGCCACTTCTCCCAGATGTATGCGACAGAGAAGAAGGTCGGATTTTGCGCATTTGCGCAGAACGACAGTGTGGAGAGTACGCGGTAATCAATGCACGCCACTTCCATACGGCATGGGCATCTCCGCCAGTAAGGATCCGCGGATTCGTTGAAAGCAACGAAGTTGCTGACCCTGATTTCCCTATACGGCTAGACGCGGACGCCGTCAGGTAAACGGTTTGGAAAGACGTTCAGTGGTTCGCTTCACCTCGAGATCTCCCGTGTTACTGAAATGCATTCAGTGCAAAAGAGCTTGGCTTCTGGGCCGGTCTCCATGACGCCGGATGACGTTGGGCCCGGTCCCAGTTCCCCGAAACTACGGAGGCAGTCAGTGCAAGCCCGTCGGCCTCTGGCGAACTCATGGGGCAAAACGTCGCCTCGTCTCCCGGCCCTAGGTGTTCAAACTGTTGCTGCTTCTTCACTTCTCGAAATGCTCAAATTTGCCTTGTATTCTATTCACAGTCGGTCCCGAGTCGGCCTTTTCTTGCACGTCCTCGTGTCGTCGCCTCTTTGGAATACCATTGACCTAACCGCGAGACGTAGATGAGCTGATGTTTATCTCGATCTTCCGAATAATTCCCTTTCCACTCGAATCGTCGTCCTCAATCTCGAGCTCTCCGGGGCCTGAAGGGGTGCGCTTGGCTGACGCGTTGTACGTCCTGTCGTGATCATTGATCGAGCCGA
>WIGN01000270.1:0-56519 GCA_014235955.1 Colletotrichum sojae | reverse complement strand
GCTGGGCCGTGGACGCCGCGACGTCGTTGGAGGCCACGATGAGCTGCTCGGGGCTGTTGCGGTTGGATAGCACGCCGTCTGCGGTCTCGATGAGGGTGTTCGTCGACGTCGCGACCGCCTTGGCCGCCGAGATGAGACCCTCCGTCCAGCGGTTGTTCTTCTTGTAGAAGGCCGTTCGTGACGAGGAGCCACGGCCAGCCTGCACAATCTCCTGCTGTGTGTTTGTGGCGGCCTTGATCAGCTGCGCGATGGCGTTCGTGATGGCCATGGCTGCGTCCAGGATCGTGTCGTGCACCTTAAGCTCGTATGTCGAGTAGCCGTCGCGGGGCTTGCTCTTGAGCTTGGCCAACCGCGCAGCCGCAGCGGCGATGGCGTCAGCGGCCTTGCTGAGTTCCTGGTCGACAATGTCACCAAGATCGCCCTTGCCGGAGAGCTTGCCGGAGTTCGGCGCGAACGTCTCGACGAGCTTGTTGAGTTTCTGGAGGTTCATTTGCACCTCGTTGTTGCTGTTGATGACGACGTCGGTCTTCTGGATGGGATCCATGCCCTCCAGACGGAAGCTCTGAAGGCCACGGAAGAACTTGACAGTGGACAGGGCGGACTGCCGAGTGCCGTTCATCAAGGAGTCGCTCTTCTTCTCGTCAGTTGCCAAGCGGGTGATACCCTTTGCGTTGCTGCACACGTCTGCAACCGCGCCCGAAAAGACGTTGATAGCTTTGATGAGCTCAGCGTGGGTAGCATTAGGTCCATCAGCAATGAAGTTGTTAAACGCAGTCGCAAATTCCATGGCGCTTGAAGAAGCCTTCTCGATCTGTGACAGAACATACGACGGCGACGCGTTCTGGTTACCGGCTTGCATCGTAGAGTCCAGTTCATAGAGCGCATCATCCACTCTCTGCACACCAGACTGCAACACCGAATCGATTATGTCGTTGATCTTGTCCAAGTTGGCCATGATCAAAGCGTCGATCTGTCCGTCGAGCGCGGTATCAGTGTCGCCCTGGTTGAGCTTGAGCTCGTTGAGCTCAATCAGCGTCTGGTCCATGCCAGCCTTGTAAACCTCAAGCTCCTCTTCCTTGTCGCGGAGAAGCTGCTCGAGGTCAGTGTTGCCGTCCCTGAGCTTGGATTGAGCATCCTCCAGAGCTCGCGACTTGAGACGAAGGGCCTCTTCGAGATCAGCCATCTCACGGTTGTACTTGGACAACATCGTCGACAGCTCATTGCCCTTGCTTCTCTCGATGTTATCCGCACGGTCCTGGGCCATGCGGAGCTCGCGCTTGAGCTTCTCAACTTCGTCCCTATTCGATCCCGAGAGGCGGTCCTTGTCGTGCAGCGCGCGGTCCCTTTCTCTAATCATGTCGGCAAGCTCAAGGTTCTTCGTCTTGATCTCACGCTCAAGCTTCTCGCGGCGTTCAATGGCTTCTTGCGCCGAGGCAGCCTTCAATTGAACCGACTTGAACTTCTGGAGCAGGTCCAGATGCTCATGTCGGAGCTGAGAGTAGAGCTTTGCCAGAGCCTCGTACTTTGTACGCCAGGTGTTGACCTGTTCTTGAAGAGCCCGGATCTGATCGTCTTTGCTTGCAAGCTGTTGGCCAAAATGACCCTGGATCTGGGCCAGCTCTCCCTCCAAAGACTTCACTCTTTGGTCGTACTGCTGGAGCATCAGTTGGTCCCTCTCGTACTGAGCTCTGGCGTTGAAGTTCTCCTGCTCCAACTCGGCGAGACGACCTTGAGTCTGGTATTGCAGCTGTTGCTGCATCAAAGCTTCCTGCTCGCGACGCTGCTGCTCTGCCAGCCTGCGCTGTTGCTCCTCAAAGTCTCTCTGGGCCTGCTCTTGAGCTTGCTGCTGCATCATCGCCTGTTGACGAGCCTGCTCTTCGAGGACTCTCTGCTGCTCCTCGTACTCGCGATTCTGGCGCTCCAACTCGCTCTTCCAAAACTCGGAGATGTCGTCTGGCTCTTGCGACTTGGGCTCGGGAGGTGGTGTCGGACGTCTTTCGATCTCCTGCTTCGGGCGCGCAGGCAGTGCAGGGGCCTCATCGTCCTCAGCCAGTAGGTTTGGCGGATCTTGAGGCAACTTGGGGATCGTGATCAAACTGGTCAAGTAGCGCAAGTTCGAGCATTCGTAGTAAAACTTTACGAGGCGGTAATGTTGCGCATCGTATCTCTCTCTCAGGGGCTGGAGGACGTCGGCATCACCGGTCGCTACCGAAATTAGCGGGGCCCCTCATCTGGCGAAACTGTGAAGGGCTTACTAGAATGCATTGCGCGCAACATGCTCGTAATGAACTTGTAGATGCCGTAGCTTTCCTGCACCAGGGGAACGAGGGAGGAAATCCGGCACTCGTTGTTTCCAACATGACGGAAGTGGGAGAAGATCATCTTCTGGAAGTGCTCAATCTTGTCCTGCAGCGTCATGAGGTCGGTGATGGTCTCGTAACCCTCGTTTGGATCGTTAATAGCCTTCAAACTAAGGTATTCTTCGTATTCGAACGTGCCGTTGAACTCGGGGTGTTGCTGGTGGAAGGACAACTTCGCCAGGAGGTAGTAGACGTACTCCCGAATCAGGGGGCCGTAACCTCGAACGCCCTCTCCGCCCATTCCGCGGTTCAAGCTGTCGATCCAGCCTCTCTGCGCCATGGCCTCTCTCAGAGTGTTCGGGTGGCCTTCCTGAAGAACCTTGTGGACCGTGATGAGGGCCTTGTATGTCTGTACCTCATCGGCAAGAATTGGCTGGCTGAAAGACGGCTCCATTAGCGACAGAACCGTCCGCTCCCGAAAATCTTCACTTACACCTTGATCCCGGCCCAAAAGGCCTGAGAAGACCGGTGGTCCCATGTATATACGATGCAGCTTCGGACATGTTTTCGCTTCGGCGCAGTCTCATCGGGATTCGTCGCCTTCTTGATATTGATCGCCAACTCTTGGTCGGTCCTGGAGGAGTGTCAGTGCGCTGCCATGTTGAGACATGACGAGGCATTGGCTCGTGGGAGGAACGAGTTTGAATACTTGGTATGTCTGGTATCCGGAACGGTAGCCATCTTGTCGACTTTCTACGCGCGCGACGGCGGGAATTGTGGGAGGTGGACGGCGGTGTTGTCCAGGTCGAATGGTTCGAGGATATGACGTCTGGCGGTTAAAGGAGAGAGAGCTCCACGTGCGTGTAGCGCTTTCAGAATGTCGCAATGGAACAGACCACAGGCGCCTGAAGCGAACAATGGATATCGCAAAGAAAATGGTGAGCGACTCTCGTGCCAAGGTAGAGAGGCGGGAGAGTCGTCAGCGTTGACAAAGCTCTAGAGTGTTTGGAGGAGCTTGAGTGTGGCTGGGTTCTGCAACATGCGCAAGCTCCGGAGATGCGCCAAGACCGACGCCGTGGGCTGCGATTCGGCTCAGTTCCAGGCTTAGGTACCTAGCGTTCGCCGTTGGGCATACGAAGATGGAACAACGCTAATCCGGCGGGTGTGTCTGTGTCCCGTCACGGGCTGTCACTCTCTCCCCCACTGTCCTAACGGGGGCTGGGCTCGTGTATGAAAAAAAAAACATACGAGAAACTCTACATGACAAATGCCGCCGTGTCAGCATGTGTTACTCAGAAGCATGATATTCGTTCCCGATATCCTTTATCCTTCCGAGTCTCTTTCCCTTGATTGAAGTCAACTTCAACGGGGGTCGGGCACCTGAGTAAGCTTTATTAACAATGCCTGATGAGATGACGATCATGGTGGGGTAACACTGCCAAAGTTGGCCCCAAGGGGCCCCTGCGGCACTAGCAAATAGGCAGGTGTGGCACATGCCTATAGAGGCATTTGGTCGCAACACAGTGGGGGACTTCATATCGGACGGAAATAACTGCAAAAGCAGCCATGGTCGACAGGATCATGCGACGCAGTGACGAGATAGAAGATAGGAAAATGTAAAGGCCAACAGAGGAACTTGCTTATGGACGATAGTTGGAAGCGTGCATTGCGTGTATCAGAGTTAGGTTGTCAACCTTGTTCTGCTATCGGAACTAAGTCTCAGTTCATGCTGGTTGAAGCCCCTCGCATCACCACCACCGAGTTTCACGAGTTGTGCAGTTGACCACATGCATAACCATGTTAAGTAGCTCCCGGTCGTTGGATAAACTCCGGCACCTCTCTCTTGTAGTTCCTCAACGGCGGAGGCAAACTCAATGGCTCTTCGCAACCGGCTGTACGTACAAAGGATTGCGAACACGGTGAATTGAAGTCAGGAAAAATGGACGTAGCACAGGGCATAAGGTCATGTTCTTCAATTGAGGAGGGTATCATCAAGGCCCGACGAGCAGCAGAGCCATCTATTTTGCCTGCCCACCTAACAGACGTGCACTGAAATGACAGTGTTTTCCTCAATAACACCTTGACACCAGAACCTGCGCCACGTCTCCCGGCCTGGAGTGACAACCCCAAGGCGTGGCGGCGAGGTCGCACAGGAGCCCGTGGGACTCACAGGCAGCGTTTCGGCATACGAGAAGACGATGAAGTGCCATTGGTTTCTTTTTTCCATTCCCTATGGACGTTGCCGAAAACGTGATGCCTTTCCATGCTAGAATTTCTTTCCGTTCCTCACGTAATAACACCCCATGCAAAAGAAGAACTGCCAAACCTCCCCAAAAAGACACTCTAAATCGTCGTCTCGTAAGGAAGAGGGGTAACGGTCTCGGGCTTGTTCTCCTTGAAGTCGACGGTGCGGGCTTCGCGGGGGAGGGCGGGGAGACGCTTGAGCTGGATGGGCTTGCCCTCGGCCTGGGCCTTCTTCTTCAGGGCAGCGTTCTCCTTGACGCGGCGGAGGAAGTCGTCTCTCGAGCGGGAGGGCTGGACGTGCTCGATGCGAAGGTTGATGCGCTTCTCGATGTAGCGGTGCTTGACCTTCTTGTAGATAATGACACCGACGGCAGACTTGGTGACGTTGTAGATGACACCGGTCTTGCCGTGGTAGACCTTGTGAGGCATACTGTAATCCGTCCGTCAGCCCCTGCTGCTGCATCCAAGATATTCCAAGCTTCGAGGTTCTCTCGCGCCAAAAGTGGCATCGGTCGCAATTGTGTCTAATGTCTCTTGCTCGCGGGTCGTAGCTTACCCTTTCTGAACGGCACCGTTGGCCTTGATGTCGACGATATCACCGACACGGTACTCGCGGAGGTACGTGGAGAGCTTGATCATACCCTTCTCACGGAAGTTTCTGGAGAACGCATACTGCAAGCAGAATTTCGTCAGCGATCCGGCCGGGACGTCGAGATGATTCGGGGAGGTGTCGTGAAACTTACGCGCGTTCCCGCGCGGAGACCTGCGGGGTGACCCATTTTGCCGGTGTGCTGTCGTTAGGTCGGTGTCGTTAGGTGGTGATGTCGAGATCTTGGAGTTCACAAGATTTCCCAATGAAAAATTCCCAAAGCTGGAATCGAGCAAGCCCAGGTTTGTGCGTTGCGCCGCGGAGGGAAGTTGGCCCGCTGCCGACAACCTTCCTCTAGGGCAGGAACCACCGCAACCGAGCCCACGCTTTCCCGATTGGGAAGCCCCACTCTCAGCCCTCTCCACCCACCAGATCAATTTTCTGACTTGGAGATTTCGCAGCTGGACTCTTCCGATCGTCGAACATTTCCAGTCAACCACCAAGGGATATCACGGGACGGCAAAATGGCTCCGTAAGTCCAGCGACAGTAACTGCGCGCGTGCGCGCTCACTGCGATTCGGTCATGCTAATTGTTTTCGCAACAGTCTCACCTACTCCAAGACCTCCAAGGTCCCCCGTCGCCCCTTCGAGGCCGCCCGTCTGTCAGTATTCCCCGGCCACTGAACGAGAGCTTGCTCTGTTTATGTCGTGGAATCGAAACTGACTTCGATACAACAGTGACTCCGAGCTTAAGCTCGTTGGCGAGTACGGTCTCCGCAACAAGCGTGAGGTCTGGCGTGTCCAGCTTACCCTCTCCAAGATTCGTCGTGCTGCCCGGTATGTGAGAACTTTGGTCGCGTGCGACAAGTGCACGCATTTTTCGCGTAGGTGGAGAACATCGCTAACATCCGCCGCAGTCAGCTCTTGACCCTTGATGAGAAGGACCCCAAGCGCCTCTTCGAGGGTAACGCCCTGATTCGCCGTCTCGTGCGCGTCGGTGTCCTCGACGAGTCCCGCATGAAGCTCGATTACGTCCTGGCCCTGAAGGTCGAGGATTTCCTTGAGCGCCGCCTCCAGACCTGCGTCTACAAGCTCGGCCTCGCCAAGTCCATCCACCACGCCCGTGTCCTCATCCGCCAGCGCCACATCCGTGTCGGCAAGCAGATCGTCAACGTCCCTTCTTTCATCGTCCGTCTCGACTCCCAGAAGCACATTGACTTCGCCCTCACCTCGCCCTTCGGCGGTGGCCGCCCCGGCCGTGTCCGCAGAAAGAAGGCCAAGGCCGCTGAGAAGGCCGACGGTGGTGACGACGAGGAGGATGAGGAGTAAATGCAACGCCACGCGTGCTAAGGAATGGTCTAACAAATCTGGGATTGGCTGGAAAACAAAAACCAACCACGGAATTTGGGGTGTTCATAGTCATGGGCGTTCGCCAGAGGAAAATGGAATGATTGCATCAATTACGGATACCAGGAATGAATTTCACAAAAGTCAATGCTCTTCATACCTCTGCACGCGAATTACGAAGGGAAAATGGGTATCACTTTTGTCCTATGCAATGCCTCTCGATAGTCTAGACCAATTCATCCTTCCCCAGAAACTTAGCCATCGGATCGTTGGCCGCCGTCCGTTTCCTCCTGTACTCTTCCATTTCCGCTTCAGATACCCCTCCCATCATCTCTTCAACCGTACGTTTCTTTGCGACCTTCTCAGCTGGTGCTTGTCCCTTTTCCTCCGCCTTGGCGGGATCTTGCTCAATCGCCTCGGCCAGCGCAGCACCGGTTCGTTGCCGCTCAGAAGCCTCCAAGGCCAACTTGCCTTCCTCACCCGTGCAGTAGCTGTTCTTGACTAAAGAGTGACAGCAAGCGTAACCCCATTGAAAGTTCGACCACCAACTGCCCCACACTGAAGTGTGGTTGTGGATATAGACATCCTCGGGGTACTTGGACTTTGCAATGACCTTGGGCGCGCCCTTGATGAGACCGCTCTCGTCGTACTCGACGTACTGCTCCGACTCGGTGATGAGATTCTTCATCTCCTCCGGCATGGTGTACTGCGAGGTGTCGCCGTATAGCTCCTTGAGCTTCTTCTCCCTCTCGGCACGCTTCTTCTCCGCCTCCTCCTTCTCTTTCTTGCGGTAGAACTCTCCCGCCGTAGGGTTAGCCTGAAGATGCTTTGTTGTGTCACCGCTCTTCTCTTGGGCTTCCCAGGCATACTTCTGTGCCTTTTCAAACTCTCCCGCATCACCTGATCCCCGCATGAACCCCTCCTCGGCATACAGATTCGCTGCCTTGTCCACAGTAGCACCGCCGTCTACAAGCGATCGAGTCTTCGGGTCATACTTGGCGGAATCAAGGTCCAGATTGAGCAGGTACTTGGCCGTGTCCTCTCGTATTCTGAGCTGTCGCGTGGCCGTGCTCTGGTGCTTGCTCATGTCGTTCTCCTCGGCGTATTTGTCGCCGTCGTCCTGCTCTTCCTCCGTTTCGCCCTTGGACAACGCCTTCTTCCTTAGGTTCTCGATCTGATTGAACTCCTCGACAACGTTGCGGTACTCCTTCGGGTCGTATCCGTTCCAACGGTCACGCTTTGCGTCCCAGCCAAGTTTCACGTCTTGGATGACCTCGTCCGCCTGGATATCTTTACCAGTCCACTTCGCTCCCTTTGCTCTCGGGCGGCTTAGGCAGTCTTTCGCCTTGTGCGTCATGGAGCCGCAGTTCTCGCAGGCGCCTTTGCGATACTTCGTCGCGGCCGGGCCAGCCTTCCTCCCGCGGTCATACCATTGCGACTGGTCGTTTTTCTTCTGAAGACGTTGATGCTCGAGGTAATCGGTTTGATCGCCTTCCTCGCCGGCATAGAAGGGTCGTTTACTGATGAAGGACGGAATGTAGATATTCTCCTCTTTGGAAGCGGCGCCCGACGCCTTCGGGTCCGGTTTTCGGGGCGGAGGCGGAGGCATCTTGGATGCAAATAGACCAGTCGCGAATGTACAAGCGGGAATTTGCGAGGTAATCTTCAGATTCGTGGAGATTGACTCGGTCAGAGTCGTTCAGTTGCGACGGGAACGAAATCGCGTCGGGAAAATACTGGGGGGAGTGGCTCACATAGTGGCTGAAGTGTGCTCTGCCTGTCGGGCCGGGGTCGTGGCCTTTGGGCGATGGATCCTTCTTGTAAAGATTATCTAATCTCCACGTGACTCGGCACGTGAACTCGCGAATCCTGGGCGTCAACACGCGCCTGGCCTTCCTCTAACATGACATTGTTGCGTTCCCTTTCACGCTTCCCGAAGTGGTCAAACGCGACAGGTATCCATCGGAACACCTGGAATCTCTTCGACCATGAAAGTGCATCTTTGTCTTCGCTCTTATCCTCCATGAGTCTCTCCATCGGTCAATATGGACCTCTTCCGGGTGAGGTTAAACTGCATAGATCACTACCAGGCGACTCCGACCCATTACGATCCGCAACTTCGCAATGATGTTGGTCCTGCGCAAGCCAAGAAAGGTCCCAAAGTTCCGGTCGTACGAGTTTTCGGCTCTACAGAAACTGGACAAAAAGTTTGTGCTCACATTCATGGAGCATTCCCCTACCTTTACGTTGAGTATCAGGGTAGCCTACAGCCTGAAGATGGTATGTGCTGTGACTCAATGGTCAGTCCCAAGCTGACTCAACATAGTGGGTGCATACATATATCGCCTCCATTTGTCGATCGATCATGCCTTGGCCGTCAGCTACAGGCGCGATCAGTTCGGAGAGAATGCCAAGTTCGTTGCGCGCATTACCCTCGTCAAGGGCGTTCCCTTCTATGGGTTCCATGTTGGCTATAAGTTCTTTCTCAAGATCTACATGTTCAACCCCGTGGTCATGACGAGGCTGGCAGATTTGCTTCAACAAGGAGTCATCCTGAAGAAGAAATTCCAGCCCTACGAAGCCCATCTCCAATACTTGTTGCAGTTCATGACGGATTACAACTTGTACGGGTGTGGCTATCTGGACGCGTCAAATGTCTATTTCAGAGGGCCCATTCCGTCTTACGAGGTGGAGGGGAACTCCAAGCATCTGTGGCATGACCGGTCGATTCCTCGTGGTCGAGTGCTTGACGACTTGAGCTTGCCCAGAGTTAGCCATTGCTCGGTTGAAGTCGATATTTGCGTCCAAAACATTATCAACCGCCAGATGGTGAAAGAGCGCAGACTTCATCATGACTTCATTGAGCGACTGGAGCCGTTACCTGCTGATATGAAGCTGGTCTACAGCATGGCGGGATTGTGGAAGGACGAAACTCGTCGGCGGAAAATAAAAATGCCTAATGCAGCCCCCGGAAGCAGCCCCTTTCCAGCGGAGGTCCTCGTTTCTATGTCTGCAAATCCACGGGACTCGCAGCCGCAAGGATGGATCCATGAGGAGGAATACAAGGAGGAAGTCGCTAAGCTGATCGAGGCTGAAAAGAATCCAGAGGATCCCACTGAGCCAACCTTTGAAGGATTCGTTGAGAAAATCCCCCTCGAACCAACTATCAAGACGGCTCTTGAGTCTGTGGAAGACCTGTATCCTGCCAACCTACTGCCCGCTCTAGGTTTACCTGCGAACCACGTGACGGCAAATCAGAATCCAGCGAGCAGCATCGAGGTCGACGAGCAGGCGGTGCTTGAGCTTGGCTCTGACGATTTGGACCCTTTTCCGGCAGACTCCGACGAGGAGGCTCTCATTCAGCTGGGCGAGGGAATTTTGAAGATGACTGACCGAGTCGACCCAGCAGCAGAATCTGGAGAGAAGCAGCCAGGTCGTCGAAGCGCCAAGGACGCCCTCAAAAGCAAAGACGGACAGGAAATCGTCTCTCGGAAAAGAACAGTCATTGGCCTGTCGAACCTAACACTTCCACCTTATGAGGGCGTTTGCTCAAGCAGACTCAAAAATGGCTCGCCGCCGGCAGTTCCAATCCTGCAGGAGCTTCTTGATGCAGCTGATGAGGAAGGCCTTGTCTCCAAGCTGCGAGGCGAATCACGCTCAAGAGGGAAGCGGAAGGTGTTTGCCGAGCGTTCTGTGTCGCCTCCCCCAGCTGCGCCCGTCGCCAAGCGTGTCAGGACTGACCCCAAGGTGCAACTGACACCCGCCTCAATCGAGGTTCACAGTCTACCCGAGCGAGCCTCCAAGCCTGAGGACTTATCTGTAAAACAGGTAACGATACTGCCCCCCGCTTCGCAAAACAACCCACGTTCATCGCAACGCACAACCGGGAAGCCAATGGCCAACCAGACACTCGACTTTCCGGTAGTCAAAAGCCAGGAGGATCCAGGAACCAAACTCCGTCTGAGTCAAAAGAGCCACCCGGAGGCATCTCAATCTGTCACTAAGGACTCCCAAAAACATGTTTCTTTCAATCTTATGACAGACGTGGTGGGCGGGAAGGTCGAGTCCAAAAGCGCATCAAAGAAGGTCCGCATCGCAACTCCAGTCACAGACTCGACTAGCACAGAGACACAGCTGCATCGAGCGCAGACTGCTCTTGGGGTGTTTTCAAACAGGCAGCACTACTTGATCGGATCATTGCCCCCAACCTCGAAACAAATCACATCGACATTGAAGGACCTTCAGATTGCAGATGTGATCTACCAAGATGCCTACTATAGCGAGGAGAAGGACGTCCCCTCTCGCCCTAGGGAATATGCTGGTCGAGAGTTTCGACTTGAGAGTAACTCCCTGCCCTATCTTGCCGACTTCGACCCGACGGGAATATCTTCAGAAAACACAAGCATGAAACCTGACCCGTCCGTTAGTAAGGCCAAAGCGGATATGATTTATGAGAGTCAAGGAAGTGCTTGTTCTCATCGAAGCTGGGAGATTGCGCAACCACCGCCGACCTACAAAGAGGTCCAAGAGTGGTGGGAGAACAGAGAGCATGTTCGGACGAGCCTGAACAGTCGACCTGGAAAGCCTGGTAGCAGTCCCCAATCGTCAAGGCGCCAGCTATCTCAAATCGAAGGCGCGACACCAAAGAACAAGCATGCCTTCAAGTACTCGCCGAAGAAAAAGTCAACGAGCGTCAAGCACGAGGCGCAGTACATGAGCACCATGGCCTTGGAGGTCCACGTCAACACAAGAGGCAAATTCGTCCCGAACCCAGAAGAAGATGAAGTTCAGTGCATATTCTGGTCAATCAAAGCCGATGGCACGGCCAGTAACAGCCAAGACAAAAATGGTGGGATCATCGCTGGTGTTGTGGTCCTTTCCCCAGATGGCGCTCTTGCTCAACGAACGAGGCGGTACATCTCAGCAGAGATAGTGGAAGAATCATCTGAGCTTGACCTCATGGTACGCATGGTGGAAATTGTCCGGGCTCACGATCCTGACATCCTGACGGGGTATGAGGTCCATGGCAGCTCTTGGGGTTACCTCATCGAGAGGGCTCGCTTGAAGTACGACTATGACCTTTGTGACGAGTTTTCTCGTATGAAGAGCAACTCGCATGGCCGCATCGGGAAGGAAAACGACCGTTGGGGTTTCAATACTACGTCTACCATCCGCGTCACTGGGAGACACATGATCAACATTTGGCGAGCGATGCGGGGCGAGCTGAATCTCCTTCAGTATACCATGGAAAACGTGGTCTGGCATGTTCTGCACCGCCGTGTGCCTCACTACTCGTGGAAGACCCTCACAGAATGGTACAAGAGCAGCAGACAACGAGATCTCGATAAGCTGCTGCGTTACTATCTCGCGAGGACGAGAATTGACATCCAAATCCTGGAATCAAACGAGTTGATACCTCGAACCAGCGAGCAGGCGAGGCTCTTGGGTGTGGACTTTTTCTCCGTTTTCTCGCGCGGCTCCCAGTTCAAGGTTGAATCCATCATGTTCAGGATCGCCAAGCCCGAAAACTTCATGCTCCATTCCCCGAGCCGAAAACAAGTCGGTGGCCAAAACGCCCTCGAATGCCTGCCTCTCGTCATGGAGCCACAGAGTGCATTCTACAACAGCCCGCTACTGGTGCTTGACTTTCAGAGTCTGTATCCGAGCGTCATGATTGCCTACAACCTCTGCTACTCGACGTTTCTCGGTCGTATCGTCAATTGGAGGGGGATGAACAAAATGGGCTTCACCGAGTATCAAAGACACAAGCGATTGCTGGAGCTTTTGAAAGATCACATCAACATCGCCCCCAACGGCATGATGTATGTGAGACCTGAGATCCGCAAGTCACTTCTGGCGAAGATGCTCGGCGAGATCTTGGAGACCCGAGTGATGGTCAAGAGCGGAATGAAGCAAGACAAAGACGACAAGACACTGCAGCAGCTGCTTAACAATCGACAGCTCGCGCTGAAACTTCTTGCTAACGTCACCTACGGCTACACGTCGGCATCTTTCTCGGGTCGGATGCCTTGCTCTGAGATCGCTGACAGCATCGTCCAAACTGGACGAGAGACACTTGAGAGGGCCATCGCATTCATCCACTCGCAAGAGCGCTGGGGTGCTGAGGTCGTCTATGGCGATACGGACAGTCTGTTCGTCTACCTCCATGGTCGCACCAAGGACCAAGCTTTCGATATTGGTAACGAGATCGCCAAAGCAATCACGGACATGAACCCCAGACCTATCAAACTCAAGTTTGAGAAAGTATACCACCCCTGTGTCCTGCTCGCAAAGAAGCGCTACGTCGGGTACAAGTACGAGAGCAAGGACCAGGTCAAGCCAGACTTTGATGCCAAAGGCATTGAGACGGTGAGGCGTGACGGAACTCCTGCAGAGCAAAAGATTGAGGAGAAGGCTCTCAAGATCCTCTTTGAGACTGCGAATCTCAGCGAAGTCAAGTCTTACTTCCAGAAGCAATGCGAGAAGATCATGCGGGGGTCGGTCTCGGTGCAAGATTTCTGTTACGCCAGAGAGGTCAAGCTCGGGACATACAGCGAGAAGGGCCCGCCGCCGCCCGGGGCCTTGATCAGCACAAAACGGATGCTCGAGGACGCGCGCGCAGAACCGCAGTACGGAGAACGGGTGCCGTATGTGGTCATCACCGGTGCCCCGGGGGCGCGGCTCATCGACCGATGCGTTGCCCCGGAAGATCTGCTCAACGACTCACATTCTCAGCTGGATGCCGAGTACTACATTTCGAAGAACCTGATTCCACCCTTGGAGAGAATTTTCAACCTGGTGGGCGCCAACGTGCGCCAGTGGTACGACGAGATGCCCAAGGTGCAACGCATCCGTCGGGTCGACCAGACACTGGGAGGCGGGCTCGCCAAGAAGACTTTGGAATCGTATCTTAAATCAGCATCCTGCATCTCGTGCAATGGCAAAATGCAAGAAGAGGGCGTGTTGTGCGCCAAGTGCCAGCAAGACGCGCCGTCGTCTTTGTTCAACCTTCAAACGCGGTTGAACCGGGAGGAGAGAAAGTACATGGATGTTGTCAAGATATGCCGAAACTGCGCGGGGCTCCCGGCTGCAGATGAGGTACCTTGCGACAGCAAAGATTGTCCAGTATTTTACACGCGCGTCAAACAGGGGGCAAGCCTGAGGACGGAGAAGAGTGCATTGGACCCAGTAATTCGGGAGTTGGTTTCGAAGGCAGGGAGAGCAGCGTTGGAGTGGTGAAGAATGGGGGCGTTTCGTTTTCGATTATGATACCTGACCGGGGTTCGGCTGCTTTGTTTGTAATAGTCTTTTTGGCGTCATGGTGGCTGCAACAAACAATGGTTCTTGTGATGCCCAACGGCCTCGGACGGACAAAGACCCATGAAGTTAGGGATGAACGACCAGTTATTTGGGACGGGCAGTCTGCGCAAAGATGAAGCGAGCCAGGGGAGTTTAGATGACTGCAAATCAGCTAGGCTGCTGTAAGACTATCATGTATAATAGTATGCTGCGTGTCTGCTCAAATTATGTTCTATTACTGTACCGTGTGTTATTTCATGGCGTCGTAAGGACATGAGGCAAGCTTTACTGCCCAGTGAGTGACCTCACCTTTACCTCGCCAGGGGTCCCATTGCCAGCTTTTCTCGCGGGGTAAACAGGGATGTTGCCGCCGAACCGACCGGCAAGAGGTGGTGGCTCGGATTTCGGTGCGCTACCACCGCTAAGTACGGATACCGCTCCACACCAGGTAGGGGCGGCGAGCCTGAGAAGCTGCGGGCGGCGTATCTACCTGCAGCCCGTACCTATGATAACACTAAGTGCCTGCTAGTATTACCAGTACCTAGGTAGTGTATAGCGTGGGTTGTGGGCAGAGTTCTGTAGGTAGGGCGGCGCTGCTCCGAAAGCTTGGGGCATACCGTGACGCCTCATTCTCTAAATTTGCCTGCTGCGGCCAGCTGTCATGAAGCATCGCTCCCGTCACATGACGCTGTTCGCGCAACCCATTGGACAACGCAAGCTCCAAAAGTGACTTTACCAGATCCATCATCGATCCAGTGTCTATTAGCCAAGAAATACAGAACGTGGGCCACAATCTAGAAAATCGCAGGGCTGCCGCACCCGATCGCTTTGTCCCTGAAAGAAGAGCTCCTCTCCCACCGAACGCAATAGAAGGCCAACTCGTCCAGCCCCCTCCGACCGATACCTCCGAGACTCTCACGATACTATCTAAGCGCCGATGCTCCCGACTAATCCCCACCATCTTCTCTTGCCCGTCCTCTAGCAGCACTGTGCACAGTGCCGCCGCACAAAGAGAGGAACTTGAGGGTTGAGAGAAGAAGAAGAAGCCATGGGGGGTTGGACCGGGTTCTTGTTCGCCTACCTCCTTGGAGGTCTGACCTTCATACCCTTGGCTATCGTCGTCGTCCTCGCCCATGCCCACTTCACCCTTCCTTATCGACAAGATGCCGACACGAGTATCGATGACGATGCCGGCGACCTGGGCTCCATCGTCCAGCCTGGCGACGACCTCACAGCTCTCGAGGCTGCGAAAGCCGGAGATAAGGACGACACGGCGGGGACGAAGCGCTCGACAGCTCAAGAGAATGACGTCGCAGCGGGCTATTTCGCCGTCTGCCGTGAATACACGCCCATGGGGATCAACGCGAAGCCCATCGAGCGAGCCACGCCAACTGGCTCGGCCACTGTCGCAGCGCCGAGCCAAAGCGTCTACCAGACTATGTATCGGAGCATTTTCGAGCGCAAGCCGACTCCGGGGCCTTTGGATAACAGGAACGGGCTGAGCCAGCGTCCCAAAAACGCCGGCAACGTCTTCTATGTTGTTCTCAGGTAAGCGCACCTTGTCATGCACGCCGCCTTCTCGACTAACAAACTGCTGCAGGCATGGGCATTTGATGCTCTTTGACGATGACGAGCAGATCGAGGTCCGACACGTGGTATCGCTCGCGCACCACGACATTAGCATATACTCTGGCGGAGACGTGACACCGGAGGGCGAGCTGTACATCAAGAGGAATGCGCTGTGTCTGTCGAGGAGGCCGGATGGGCCGGAGGTTGGCCCAGACAGCCAGCTTTCGAAACCTTTCTACCTCTTCTCCGAAAACTGCTCAGCCAAAGAGGACTTCTACTTCGCCCTGCTCCGTAACCAGGAGCAGACCTTTGGCGCCGAAAGGAAGGCGCCGAAACCCAAGCAGTTCGAGGTCAAGAACATAATATCGCTCGTGCAGAAGCTGCATTCATCGGAGGAACACCTGTCGACGAGGTGGCTGAATGCCATGATTGGCAGAGTGTTTCTGGGTATCTACAAGACGACGGACCTGGAGCATTTAATTCGAGAGAAACTCACCAAAAAGATAGCTCGCGTCAAGCGTCCGTCGTTTCTCACTAACATTGCTATTCGCGGCATCGACACTGGCGAATCAGCTCCCATCATCACCAACCCGCGCCACAAGGACTTGAATGTCGAAGGAGAATGTGTAATGGAGGCCGACATACGGTACACCGGAAACTTCCGAATCGAGGTGGCTGCGACGGCTCGCATCGATCTTGGGGCGCGTTTCAAAGTCCGTGAGGTCGACCTGGTCCTCGCTGTGGTCTTAAAGAAGCTGGAGGGGCACATGTTTTTCAAGATCAAGCCACCTCCCAGCAACCGTGTGTGGCTTTCCTTCCAAAGCCAGCCCAAGATGGAGATGACGATTGAACCGATTGTGAGCGCCAGGCAGATCACGTACACTATTATCCTGCGGCAGATTGAGAACAGGATCAAGGAAGTCATTGCCGAGACGCTGGTGCAACCGTTCTGGGACGACATGCCTTTCTTCAACACGGAGCACAAGAAGTGGCGTGGCGGTATCTGGGAAGATGACGATGCGGTAATTGGCTCATCAAATCTGGAGACCAACGTGGCACAAGAAGGCGACGTGGAAGCAGTAGACCGTCTAGACGAGACAGGGGATTTGCAGGCCGACACGCGACCATTTGAGAAGAGCCACAGCATGCCGATCGTCGAGAACTCGCCAACTACCAGCCTGTTTGGCAGGAAGATTCTAAAGCCGCCTGGCAGCCCTATGAACTGTTCGTCTACGAGCCTCGATGCGGCCGGCTCGCCTACGTCAACGCCATCTATGCCTAAGCCGTTTAGATCGCCGTCAATTTCGAGTCCTGCAAACCCCGTGGTCGGCACCGAAGCCGCGCACGCCGATATGTTCAAGCCTTCGTCATCACCACCCGATCATGCCTCAACCATGATGGCGGCCCTGTCAGCGAGATCTCAAGGTAACTCTCCGGCGGTAACACCGGCCGAGACCCCTTCGAGGCCAGCGCCTGCCGTGAAAGCCCCTAGCCAATCTTCTGCGTCCTCCCGTGAGGCCACAGATAACGAAACCGACGTCGATCGTACCCCTGTAGCCGACAAACGAAGAAGTACGGCGTCATCTGCCGAGTCGGTGCGGGTGAACGACTCAGCCGACCCAAACTCGCCAACTTCGTCTTCGAGGGCTGCATCGGTAAGAAGTGCTACGGGCTCAATCTCGAAAGGCCTGTTTCGGCGCGAGAACACGGGCACCACGACATCGGGTACCTCCACGAACGGTGAAACGAAGCGTACCACACTGGCCGCCGTCGCAAACGCTGCAGTTACCGCCAGGCAGTGGGGTTGGAACGCGCTGCAGAAGCACAAGGACGCGAAGAACGGCAATGCGTCAGAGAGCAACCCTCCGCTTGATCTGAACCAGCCGATGGGGCGAGGTAGGCCTTTGCCGCCACCCGGCACGCCGCTTCCGCCTCCGGAGAGGGGCTCTAAGGTCACTCCGATCCCGGTGCCGAAACGCAAGATTGTGCCTCCCCCCAGCATCTCCGACCGTTCACAACCAGCTACCCAAGGGGAGACCAAGACCGAGCGCAGGCCTGTGCCACCACCGCCTCTGCCATCGCGGCGTCATATTGACAAGCCCCAAACCGACGACGGGGAGAACATGCTGGTGGTCGAAGCACCTCTGGACTCGGAGCCCACAACGCCCATGGACGAAAACATTCCTCAGGCAGCATACATGCGGCCGTGGGCCGAGGACGTCGACGACGAAGAAGAGCCTCCGTCTATTAGTTCTCGGTCTGGCGCCAGCAGCAGCAGCAGCAAGGAAACTAGTCGTACCCCGCCACCCCTACCGCAGCGACGAACCAACACAGCTCCGGAGAGTCCCATCGAGGCTGTGCCGGCTAACGTTCTGGACGACGATGACGATTACTCCGCATGGATGGACAACACGGAAGATGACAACGACGAGGTGTACGAGGATCCAAACAAGAAGACGAGCATCACGGGCTCGTGAGAGATGGGCGTAGCGCAACTACTTCGAGGGCACGGAGTTGACGGGTTTCATTCGCTTCTTCTGTTTTATTTCATTTTTTTTTGTTCTTTCTGCATGGTGAAGGAGAACACTTTGGATTATCGGTAGTACGGAACGGTAATGGGGGTCAGGGGAGTTGTTGATTTAGGATACCACGATCATCAGTCAGCATGCATACACACACACGGGGGAAACCAACCAACCACTCTTTGGAGGGCGATTCCTCCCTGGGGACACGAGTATACTTACACTTTTTCCTGTACATACATACATAACCTGTGTTGTTAAATAGAACGCTCCCGCTTCTGACCGACTTGTCCGTCTCGTCTCAACCTCTGTTCCGCCCGTGCATAATTTGTGCATCCGTGTCATCACAAGCCAGGCCGGACCCGAGAACGACGTGGGATGATGGATGATAAGACACACCCACCCATCCCATCCGTGTTCTGGACCGAAATTAGTCGGCCGTCAGAAGGGGAAAAAAAAAAAAAAAAGACATGAGATTTCACACTAGACAGCTCCACGTAATTTTCCGCCATTACACCGCCGAGGAAGAGGGAAGAGGGGGAAGCAACTTTCACATGTCCCTCCCGCGCGAGCGGGATGATCCCGGTTCCGCGCCGAGACAGCACCGCGCTAAAAAGGGGGCGGGCACGGGACGGAGCACGCGGAAGTTGGCCACGGGAAAAGGAGACGGAGATTAGGGGTGGGCGCGAAGGCACTTGAAGCATTTTAATACATCTACACGCGCAATGTGGGGGGGTATTTTCCCATTCATCAACCCCTCTGAAGAACTCCCGGAGAGGGCTTGGTTGGACCTTGGTAGTACGAACATAGAGAATAGTTTAGTAGTAGTAGTAAGAAAAGTAGAGAGACAGTAGTAGAAAAAAAAGGTAGTTACATGAAGGACTGGTGTTTTTTTCCTGGCGGCCGACAGCTTTTCTCTTTTGCAACGAGAAAAATTCGAGACACCAATTGAGTGTGTGTGTGAGAGTGGTTTGTGGTACATTTGCCACCGTTTCCCTTTCCCCGTTTCCCCGTTTCCCCGATTCGCCCACGCCGTTTGGTTTAGCAAAAAAAATAGCTCGGCAAGTTTTTAATTACCACATGCGAGACAATGTCAGGTTGCTCCCAGTAGTAAAAACAGACAATAAAAGGGTCAGCGTTGAAACGGTAGACGGCCCTATCCCAGAAGAAAAAAAAGTCCGGGAATTGGCAATGTCGGTTCAGCATCAGTAGCGGTTTGTTTGTAATCGAGTCAGTGTGACAAGACGCGCAATAAGGAAATTCGGTTTGTTGGTCGTGGGACGCGGTGTCCTGGATGCAGTCGTAAGTGATTAGGTCGGAAAACGGAGGGAACATGCCTGAGCTCTGACAGAACGCAAGGGCATCCCAGGCAATAGACGGCAAGGAGAAGGTTGTCATAGACGTCGTGATCCGTTGCGTGAGCGAATTGATCATGAGCGGGGAGGGTCCCCCCTGAGCCAATTCTGGCGTAGCGAGTGGATTTGAAGAGTGCTTCATTGCTTTTAATTACTTGAGAAGGCCGCTCAGCAGCCGGCGTGGAGTTGCCGATGGGTCCTCGAACCACAGTTTTAGGCTCGCGACTTCAAGGTGCTCATGGGCGTGGGCGTGGACGTAGACGCGGACGTAGTAGACGTGGACGGTCCAGTGTGGGACTGTGTGTGAGATCCCGAAGGGCGGCCCCTCTTAGAGTGGTGGTGCAGAGTACCGACATCGTGCTTGCCTACATAGTTGTTAATATCCTAGCTTTATGAATGACAGTATAAATGCGAGACTGACCATCGCAGCAGGCGCGCACGTTCTCTAGCCTGTCGGCATCACGGTCTTGCCTCTCGATAATCTCCCGCACATCCTCCGCGCTGTCATGAACCTCACTGGCCTCGTAGATGCTCGAGTGTCCGGCCGCACTGCGGCTCCTCAAGCTCGAGAAAGTGTTGAAGTAGCCACTAATCCTCCCCAAGGTGCCGATTGAAGGCCTCTGGGCCTGGGTAGCCTGGCCCTTGTTGGGGGTCAGGGTAGGGACGTTCATCGACATGTCTATCGCCGGGGACTGGTTGCGAGTGGTTCGCGAGTTGTACGACGACAGGGATGGCGGTGGTCGTGGCCGGACTGTGGAGTTCGCGCGGCGACCAAATTGCGGGTTGAACTCATCCACATCAGCTTGCGTGATGTTGCCCGCCATCTCCTCCACGTCGGACTGTCCCTCGTCGGTCGTGCGAAGCAAGAGGTAGGACAGAGCGTTGAACCACGTCTCGTGTCGCTGGCCAGTCGTGCAAGTAAACTTGATGGTTCTGCCTGGGGAGATGACGATCAAGCTCTTGCGGTGGAGACCAGGAGGCATGGGGTTGTCGTCGGTGACCACGCGAACAGCCTCAATGGGCACACTCTTGCCGCGGAGCTCAGAACGGCCGGCAGTCGCCGGGTCGCGGTCGCTCCAGTACAAGGTTCGAGTGTAAGGGTGGACCCAGAAGTATCGCCTGTGTCTATAGTCGGAGATCTCGCCACGCCCAGCCTTGCGAGTGTATTTCCAGAGGTATTCGCCAATCATGGTCGATGTGATGGCCTGGATCATGCGAGGGTCGGTGTTGGCACCAAAACCAGACGGGTCCATGCCGCCCAACTCGTTGCGAGGGTTGAACCGGTGGTCAATCTCGGATACGAAGGAGGAGACCGACGACCGTCTGCTCATAGCCGACAGCTTGGTCGGAGACTGGACCTCGGCGGTTCCGTAAGTTGCACCAGCGCGAGCGACGCGGGGAGTGGGAGCCTTCGTAGTAATTGACAGAGGAGACTGCGGCCTCGCGCCATTTGGAGTCTGGGGCCGCTGGTTCCTCATGGCAGAAGCAGGCCACAAGGGAGGTCCCATGCTGCCTTGCGACGATCCGCTTCTAGCTGCCTCAATGGCCTCCTTGTGGTTCGAAGGCAACGGCGGAAGCGGCTGGTTGAGAGCGCGGCTGCTGCTGGCACTGCCCGGCCTTCTGTGGGCCAAATCCATCTTCTGGTCGGTGGACATGCTGCTGAAACTGTCGTGGGATGGGCGGCGGATGCGGACGGTTCCCGAAGTACTCGGCGTGCCGATGGTGCTACCAATAGCCAGCGACTTATCTGAGCTTGGTTCAGCGGATTTGGTCTTCGCCAAGAGCATCGCGTCAATTGCCTCAGCCGTCAGAGACGTTTGGGCGCCGTTGTCAGTAGTCTGAACGGCAGCCTTGCGAGGAGACCGACCGTTGGCGTTGGTGGAGATTTCCTTGAACGGACGTTGAGACTCGGGCGTCCCAGACTGCCGGACATCGCTGGGCGATTGTCTTGTCTCGTCCTCTGCAATGATAGGGCTTGACGAAACCTTGTTCTTACCCCGCCCAAAGACGGATCCCAGCAGAGAACCGTTGGTAGGTGTTCTCGGTCTGTCTTCGTCATCGAACGGAGACTCCATGTCGCGCGGGAGGATGAAGCCATCCCGCTTGGGGCTGCGAGGCGAAATGGGCTGCGTCTCGATGGATTCGATGTTCGAGAATGCGAAGCTGGGCTTGAGAGCCGGGATCTGTGGCGACTGCACGGGCTCGACTTGCTGGGAGAGGAGGGAGGAGAAGTCGAGCGAAGGGGGTGGGGCAGCCAGAGGCTCAACAAACTCAGAGTGGATGCTGGAGTACGTGAGAACAGTAGGAGGAGCCGCCGGAATCTCGGGCTCCGCCTTTGGCTCGATATCCTCAGACGAGATAGATGAAAGAGTGAGCGCCGGTAGTGGCGGTGGAAGCACTTCCGGCTCTGCTTGTGGTTCAACGGCCTCGGAAGAGAGTGAGGACATTGTGAGAGACGGAGGAAGCTCGGCTTTCGGCTCGATATCTTCAGAGTAAATTGACGTGAGGCTGAGGACAGGCTTGGGGACGATGACTTCAGGCTCCTCCTTGGGCTCGATGTTCTCGGCGGCAATCGTGGAGAACGAGAGTGACGGCACCTCAGGGATGATCTCGGGCTCCGCCTTGGGCTCAACAGTCTCTGCCACAATTGAAGACAGACTGAGAGAGGGGGGGATGACCTCAGGCTCCGCTCGTGGCTCGAGGTTGTGTGAGAAGAGCGCCGATAGGCTGAGGACGGGCGCAGATTGGACAACCTCGGATTCAGCCTTTGGCTCGACATGCTCTGAGGCGATGGACGATAGGCTGAGGGTGGGCAGCACGATGGGAACCTTGGGCTCCTCTCTTGGCTCCACTCCCTCAGACGTGATGTGGGAGAGGCTCAAAACCGGGGTTGGCGCCGGGGCTGGAACAGGTGTCGGTACAGCCATGACAGTCTGAGACTCGGGATCGGCCTTGGGCTCGATGTCTTCGGACACAAGAGCCGACAGGGTGAGATCGGGCACAGGAGGCACGATTTCAGGCTCGGCAACGGGCTCCAGGTTGTGCGCATGCAGGGCAGAAAGGCTCAGGGCCGGAGGAAGAACCTCGGGCTCAGCCACAGGCTCGAGGTTCTGAGAATGCAAAGCCGAAAGGCTGAGAGCTGGAAGGGGTACTTCTGGCTCGGCGATGGGCTCGATATTGTGAGCATGTAGCTCCGATAGGCTGAGCGTCGGAGGCGGAACCTCAGGCTCCGCCACGGGCTCGAGGTTGTGAGCATGCAGGGCAGAGAGTCTAAGTACTGGAGGCGGCACCTCCGGTTCAGCCTTTGGCTCCACCACCTCGGACAAGAATGACGAGATGGTCAGCGTCGGAGGGGGCACTTCGGGCTCGGCCTTGGGCTCGACAACCTCCGAGACAAGAGGAGTGTAAGCCAAGACAGGTGCTGGTACCTCGATCTCAGGCTCGGCCTTAGGCTCAACAACTTCGGACACGATAGGGGTCATTGTAAGCGGAGCGGGAGCGGGCGGAGGCGTCTCAGGCTCGACAACAGGCGCGATATCCTGGTTGTCAATCGGGGACATGCTAAGCTCAGGTGGCGGCGGCAGGAAAAACTGCTTGGGAGTGGATGGCGGCATGGGGAACTGGGCCAGCTTCTCATCCATGTCGTACTGCGCGCCGGCGTCACTGTAAGAGATCGTTGACAGCGGCCGGGAGTTAAGTCCCTCGGACAGCTGGTGGGAGGCGACCAGGGAGCCCACAGACACAGTTCGGTCTTGCTGGACGACACTGACGGGCGACAGCGGCGGTGATTCGATGAAGGCGTCTGTCATGACGCCTACGTCGACCATAACGGGCCTTGAAGCTGCTCCCGCGGCCTTCTTGACAGGGTCCGTCATGCTGCTGCCGTCAATCATGTCGACTTGGAGGGATGGAATGGTTGTCGTGGATTGAGAAACCTCCGAATCGGCACCTGGAGTAGCAGACCTGGTAAGACTGGGAGTGCCTTCGACAGATTCCGCGTCGCTGGTCTCAAGCTCCGCAAGCTCGGCGAACAGGCTCTGGCCTCCGGCAGCTTGAGGTGTTCCAATAGCACTGCCCGTGGCAGCGCTACCGGGGCTGCTCTGGAAGCCTGGCTCCTCGCTCGCTTGCCTCGACCGACGGTTGATGAGGCTGCGGCTCATCCTGACGCGCATGCGCTGGTGAGAGTGCTGGGACGTCGGGGTGCGGATGTACTCGACGTAGTCCTCGTCTTCATCCGCCGAGGTCGAGGCAGTGCTGTCGTACGAGTTGCGGCCGCCCGCAAGGAGGGTCTGGGGGCGAACCTCACGACCCTTGGATGGACTCTCGGTCTCGGTCTCAGAATCGGAACCAGAAAAGTCCTCAACACCAGTCTGGAAGTCTTCCGTCTCCGTGCCACGCTCGTTGGCAGTCTCAAAAGCAGCATCACTTGTCTCGTTCGCCGTCTCGAAGTGGTCGCTGGAGTCGGTGAACTGGGTCCTGTAGCTGCTGCCGGGCATGCGAGCGGTTGAGGTCGAGTGGGAAGTCGGCGAAGTTCTGGGGCTGCCGATTTCCGTGGCTTCTTCCCACTCGGGGTCGTCCTGGTAAACCTCGTTCCTGCTGTGTCGGTGGCCTCCGAGCAGCCCACGCGAGGGCTTCTTGAACTCTCTGGACTCCATCTTGCGGTTACGACGAGCAGGTGCCGGGGCAGCTTCGGTGCGGAGCTTCTCAAGCTCATCGCGGGTGTCCTGGAGCAGTCGCTTCAACTCGAGCTTCTCGGTCTTTTCGCGGTGAATGACGGTCTTCTGGCTCTGAATGGTACGCTGAGCGTGGAGCAGGGAGCTCTTGAGGGTCTCCGACTCGAGCATGGCATGGCGGGGCGTTCCCTTGATGGGAGACGGCGGCGGGGAGTGCTCGGGGGTGAAACCGTCGGCGGCGGACTCGAAGTCTTCATCGCTGATGCCACGGCCAAAGTCACGATCGGAAGTGCGACCGCGCTGAGATGCGATGGCTCTCGCAAGCTCCTGGTTCTGGCTCATCAAGTCGTCGACCTTGCGCTGCAGCGCATTTCTCTCCGTCTCGGCCACAGCCGCATTCTTTTTGGCGGTAGTCAGATCCAGATCGAGATGCTTGGCGAATCGCTCGTGCTCCTCGGCGAGTTTGGCAAGAGAGACCTTAGCTTCATCCAACTCCTTCTGCGCCGAATTCTTCTCAGCTTGCAGCACGTTAAGGGTCTGCGTCAGCTTCTTCTCGCGATCCGCAGCGTCCTTCTGAGAGGCGATCAATTCATGGACCTGGGTCTCCAGGTTCCAGTTCTCGTCCTTGTACCGGTTTTCGCTCTCGTCAAGAGACTTGACACGTTGTTGGAAGCCTTCAGTCTCGATTTCCAGCCTGGACCTTTCCACCTTGATGTCGCGAAGTTCCTCGTCCTTTTCGGCGAGCAGAGCTTGCAGGTTGCGGACCTGAGCAATCAGCGAAGTGCTGATTTCGGCGGCGAACTCGATGTCGTGGATGCGATTTGACGGCTGGTTGCGGACCTTGCGGTTTGGTACGTTGAGCTTGGAAGGGGAGCCGGTGGTCTGGCTTTCGAACTTGGAGGGGCTGACGGAGCGCTGTTACATGCAGGTTAGCACGGGATTGCGCACTTCGCAGGAAGGCGAATACATACTCTTCCAATTTTACCGTCGGGGAAGTAAGGCGAGCCTCCTGCGGCTTCGTTGCTGGGGACTCTCTGCTTGGGCAAAAAGGCCCTAGCAGTCTCTCGGGCGACATCGTTAAACTCCTTTTCGATCTCGACGAGCTTGTTGCGCAGGTCGGGGGTGAGCTCTCCCTCTGTTTGCAGCTCCTCAACCTCCCTCAGACGTTCGGCGAGCTCCTTGCGCTGCTGAACCAGCGCGGTTCCGAGCTTCCCAGCTTCATCCAGACGGCGTTCGGTGTCGGCGATATGGGCTTGGAGGGCGCGCTTCGCCTGGTCCGGCGATGCGCCGGGGCCGAGGGCAAAGAACTGGGTGTCATAGCCGGAGTATCGCTGGCTTGCAGGGCCGGGCGGGGAGATGAAGGGGTCGTTCGCATCCGCATCAGCGGGCGGCAGATGGGGCTTGTCGACGGCGAGTGAGGTAGCCATGTTGGTAGAAACGATGGGGGCGCCGCCGTCAGTTGCGTTGCGGCAACATGCAGCGCAAGTATCGGCGGTTCTTCGTGTGTATCGGCTCGGTTCCTGGCGGTGATTGCCGTGGTGGTGGTGGTATGGGTGGTGTACACAAGTTAGTTACTACAAACGACTGCGGACGCGATCGGCGGTTGTCGAGTCAAGCTTCCAGCACGGTGGTATCCAAAGGGAACGGGGAAGCGGATTGAGTCGATGTTTGCCCGCGGAGGGAAGCGCGGGGCGTGCAGAGCCGGCTGCCGTTCTGCAGAAAGCAGTTGTCGTCACAAACAGCCCGAGGCCGAGGGGGAAAAGAACGAGGGTGAGGAAGAGAAGGGAGAGAGGGGAGGGGGAATTGAGGTCGCAGTCGAAAGGGTCGAAAACGGAAAGAATGTGGACGGCGGGTGGGGATGGTGGGAGAAGGAAGAGAGGACCAGAAAGTACACAACACTGAAGTGATGTTTTTTTTTTCCTTGTTGACTTGGACCTGACTCTCTGTTGCTTAGGTTGCCCCCCCAGAGGATTGAGAGAGAGGACAGAGAGTCGCAAGTGCAGGCTGAGGCTGGGCTGACCTGGTGTTGCTTGTTGTGTTGTGGTTCAGTGTTGTTGACTGGAATGCGACCCAGTGGTTCGTTCCTGTCCTGTCCCGTTGCTCTCCGGGTTGTGCGATGAAGCGGCCGGGGCCAAAAAAAAAATGCGCTACGCGACCAGCAGGTGGCCCAGCGGTACTGTGGTAGCAAGGCAGTGCCTGTCGGCCTTTGTCGTTTTGCCTTGAGTACGGAGTAGCTGCACGGGGGATGCAGCTAAGAGGTGGGTGGGAGGAGCTAGACGCGCCCGCACCTGCCCTGTCGCTGACGCTAGAAGCTCAGGCGCTGCAGCTGCCTTGTCTTGCCCTGCTCGGTGTCCAGCAGGTGTGTTTTTGTTGCTGCTTTTCCAACCCCACACAGACACACTTTTTTTTTTTTTTTTACAAGAGTGTGTGATATGTGAGAATGTATTGGTGAGTTGACTGAAGAGAGAGCAACGAAGCTGAGGCCAGAGGATGGCGCGGGTGGGGAAGGAGAAGCCGAAAACGGACGGAAAAGAAGAAGAGACAATGAGGAATAAACGGCGATAATAAGACAATGATATTATTAAGGAAGGTCTGCCGTTGCCCGGAAAGCTGTCTCGGTTGAGACAGGCCAACGATGCCAGGGGAGAAAAAGCAAATGAACTGGCGTGGTCGGGGAGCACACACAGGTCTCAGAGGGCGCGATGTCTGAGTCTGAGGTGGCGGTTATCTGGAGACGATTTACGCCGGTGCCATGCGACAACACCGTTGACGGTACGGATACAGCTCAGGAGCGACCTTAAAGACTGTAGCGCTGGTGGTGGGAGCAAGCTGTTGTGACGGGCTCACTGACAGTTGCAACGTCGCAAATCGGTCGGTCGATCGGTCGGTATACGGAACGGCGGCGGCACAACAAAGACTCGCGCGACGGAGGCCACGGCGATTGGCAGAAATGGAAGAATAATAACAACGAAAACGGTAAAGGGAGGGTGGTAGCGAGGGTATAGGGTCGGGTAGGTGCAGGTAAGATACCTGCACGCTGGCGTCGGCCGGTAGGGAAGGTGAGAGTAGTAGCACCGATGCGCTGATCTGATCGCGGAGCGAAAAGAGGTGTGTGGTGTGGTGGTGGTGTTGGTGGTGCTGGTGGTGATGATGTAAGGCAGAAACAAAAATGGGTGACTAGAAGGGTAAATTAAAACAAAAGGACCCAAGCCAGCATCAGCCTGGAATCATTCAGTCAAGAAGATAGATGAATCCAGAAGCTTAGAGACTGTCAAGTCTCTTGGCTCTCCGTCTGAGCTGAGCTGGTCTTCGATTTCGGACGTCAATTAGGACTCCCGTCGCGCGAACGACACGGATACGGCCCGGAAAGGGAAGAGAGGGACAAGAAAGAGACGCGGTCGCGGTTGTCGGCGTCGGCACGAGAATAAGAGGGGTGGAGGGAGGGAAAAAGAGGGAGAAGGGGGTTAGGGAGGAGAAGGAGAGACTGAGCGAGCAAAGCGAGAAAGGGCTCAGGGAGCCCGTATATTGGGACTGTTTTTTTCCCTCTTCTTTTTTGCCTATTTCCCCCTACCGGACCACACGATGGACCCCAGACCGGGCCAGGACTGGGCGCGACAGGACCACCCTCAACCTGGCAGCGTAGATGAGGTTCTCGCTCTACGCTGCGCTATCAACGAGCGAGGCCCCGTTTCCATATTGCTGGAGGCGAAGCCTGTGCCTGTGACTGTGTGCCTGTGCCTGCGTGTGCCCGTCGGGAGGAGCCTGTCTCCATGCCTGTTCGTGGTCCAGGATCAGATATGTGAATTCACAACCTACAAGGTCTCTCCATTCTCCAATGAACCAAAAGGTTCCACTTCGTGGAGCTGCAATGTGGAGTTGATTGTGCGTGTAAAGTGCCCAACGACGGGTACCTTACAGTGTGGAATCTGCGAAGAATAGATACATATGTCGTTGCTGTGCTATGCATGCCCCGTATAAATTATACGTACGGATACAACCATTTGGTATCTTCATCTTCCCTAATACCGCATGGAAGACAGGTCCTCGGGAAGTGCCTGACGTCCGATAATTCCTCCTCTCAATCAGCAGCTACATAGCATTAGCGCGCACATACGGCACGCCATCTCAACAATTCTTAACTCGACTGGCTACCACCTCTCCGGTACGGGTACTTTGCTGGTGCTACCCTTTGGGAGGTACATATACCGATGCCGAAAGCTACATGTGTACATAAGCCAGGGCTTGACCAAGGACTCGAAGCATTGAAGCAATCAAGCTACCCCGGCAGGCCAATGGTCACCCTTCCCGTTCATCGTCATCACCAACCCAGCTCAGCTCTCTCCCCTTCTGGAAGCCTTCAATTTCAGCATGCCTTAGCGAGGGGCCAGCGGGACCCATCAGGAGAGGCACTGCAAAGCCACTGTGACGACAGCTGCAGGCAGGGTCGCGCGAATGCGATGGGGAGAGAATTGTTGTGCGGCACGGTACCGCCTACGAGCCACAATAAATACGGGCGGCTGCATGCTAGGTGCACCGTGCTGCGGTATAAGTTGGCGGCATCCACTGCGACAAGTGTTTTACACTACTACCTAGGTACGATGCCCTCGTGCACCACCGAGGGGTTCACTCCATTCTCTCATCCCATCTTGCCCCGTCCCTCAGAGTCAGACATTCTCTGTCGCCGTTCTCCAGCAAAAGCATGTCGTGGCCAATCCCCGCGCTCCAAGTCAACGACAAGCCCGCATCTTCCCACGACACAAGACCGTCGCTCCCAACCTCCTCAATAAAATAAAGTCCGGTCTGCCGTCTACGGAACACTCACCCCACGACGTCCCCAAGCGTGGCCCGTCATGCAAGCGATGGGCCGCCTCGCCTCGCCTCGCTTCGCATGGCATCGACAAGGTACTTCAGTCGCATTCTCCATCCATCGCTCGCTTCTTCCCCGCCATGATCGCATCGCAACGCTGTGAAGTTGCATCAAAACAAAGAATGCCGCACACGAGTTATGTTTACCGTCCGTCGTCCGTTGCCCGCATAATTCTGCCCAATCTTAGCTCAGATAGTCACCACCGCCATCTCTCGCGCTAGCTGCTCCTGGAAGCTCATCCCTGCAATGTTTCTCGTAATGCCCCTGTTGCTGTCCAATCATCTCCCGCCCCTGAACGTTACCCACCTTCTGTCATCCACTGGTGTCCGCCCAGGTGACGGGCCCCCACTCGTCACCTGATTGGTCGCAGCTCCCCAAACAGGACCTAGGTGGGCCGTACGTACCTCCAGCTCAAGCCACGCGATTTGTCAGCCTCGTGGCTTGATCCTCAGCCTTCTAGAAGTTCATTGCTCGTGGTTTGCGATCGCCGTCTAAGCAGGACGAGCTAAGAACTCCGCGCTACCTATATCCCAACTACCTACCTACCACTGTCGCCTTGTTCAGGTGCTGAACGCTCAGAACTTTCTTCAAAAAGCATCCGACCGACGAAAAGAATAACACGGGGCCCAAGAAGACGAAAAAGAATCACACCCAAGAAGACGACAGGAATCACATCCAACAAGACGATTGAAACCAGCCGGATCAACCAAGTCATGGACGCAGACAGCGCCGCCACCGATGCGCCGGTTGCCGTCTTCAAGCGACGAGGCGCCAAGGGCAAGGCCAATATTCGCAAGAGGCCAGCTACGCCGCCGCCTGCCAACAGCGACTCCGACTCCGACTACTCATCAGCCGAGGACGAGGCAGGACAGCCTGTGAAGAGAAGGAAGAAGAACACGGGCGCCATCACGGCATCTTCGAAGGACCACGCAGCCTCGAGGCAGGATCTTTCCGCCACCGTCTTCACCGCCGACCGCAGCGTGCCCATCACGGACACGAACGACGCGACAAAGCACAGTAACTGGTACGACGAGGACGGCAAGGACGCCCTCTCTGCGAAGAACCTACTAGGCGCTGCGCGGACGTCGAAAGCCTCGCAGGCACCGGACGGAACATACAAGGGGCTCGCAAACCAGACATCATTCATACAAAAGAACCCCGATGCGCCAAGCAGGACGGTGGGACCCATCAAGGCGCCCACGAACATCAGAACTATCACAGTCACCGACTTCGCAGCAGATGTTTGCAAGGATTACAAGACATCCGGCTTCGTAAGGATCTCGTTTTTCTACATCAACATCTCCTTTCCTTAGATTCATTCGGCTGACAAAACATCTAGTGCGGCTTTGGCGATAACTGCAAGTTTTTGCACGCGAGAGAAGACTACAAGCAGGGCTGGCAGCTCGACAAGGAGTGGGAGGGTGTCACGAAGGGGAAGAAGAACATCAGCGGTACCGTGGTGGCGAGCGCAGACCGCACCAAAGCGGAGAACGACGACGAAGATGATGAGTACGTGATGTTGGAGAACATCCCTTTCGCCTGCATCATCTGCAAGGGGCCATACAAGGCGCCTATTATTACGAGATGCGGGCACTACTTTTGTGAGCCCTGCGCGCTCAAGAGGTACAGGAAAGACCCAACGTGCGCCGCGTGCGGGTCCGGGACAAATGGTGTTTTCAACTCCGCGTCACGCTTGAAGAAGCTTTTGGAGCGCAAGAGGGAACGCGCCGCTAAGCGGCGGCAGGAGGCAATAGAAGCGGGAGAGGAAGTTAGTGACGAGGAGGAGGAAGTGGTGGAGGGCGAAGAATAGGGGAATAGGGTAGGGCATCGATAGCTCAAAGGATACCAACGGCCATGTTGAGCCGAAAATACTACGTGAGCTGGAGCTCATCACCCACAAGTACACCGCGCAGCCCGAAAAGGTCTTGTTCCCGGTCTCAAGACTCAAGTGGCACTTTTTTGTTTGCAAGATCTCAACCAGGTACCAGGTACTGATTTTGATAGCGTTTGGCAGCAGCTTTCGAGTCACCGCTTACAGGGGAATCTGCTCCAACACTGACATCATCGCATGATCAATGAAACCTGTGGCCCCTTCCTGCTTGCTCGAGAAACAGTTCAAAAAAAAAAAAAAAAAAAAAAAAAAGCAAAGGTTCTTGAATGGATGAATCCTCAACTGCCTCGACACCTTCCTTCCCGACTGAATGGGTTGACCAATAGTCTCTGGAAGTATTGACTGGTTTGAACAATCCTGGCGAATGAAGACCCGTGCCAGGAGGTATGGAGTGGACGTACCTGTGCCGGTGACCGAACGAACGGTTGGTGGGTGGTGGCTCTGATAAGATAAGCAGCTAGGCAGGCGTCACCCCGCCGCCACCTTCCCTGCCCAATCGTGAGACAACCCCGCCATCCATGTGATCGCCCATAACAGCTGCCACAGCTTGCTTCCAGTCATCGGCATCAGGCGGGACGTCGCAAACCACATCCTTCCGGTGACGACAGCGCAAGGCTACAGCGACTTTTCCTCAACTTTTCCTCCTTCAAACAACTTGTTTGTGTCTTCACTTCAGCCTGACCACTCTTGGTCACCCACTTCCCAGGCATTACACTCAGAGGTACTTCCAGCAGCTCTTCTCAGCTATCTCTTTTGAAGACCTCAAGTACTTCATCTCATGCTCCCTACCACTTGCTCTGTGCCCTGACTGACAACTTGACCTATAATCACCTAGGTATAGCCGCCACCCAACAACTCCGAACGTACATTAATTCCAGCAACCCGAAATCATGAATCTTCTGTACTCCACCGTCAATACCCTCCGCGATCGGTACACTCCGGTGTCGCACAAGTCGACCTTTCGCCAGACGGGCCAGATCACTCCGGAGGAGTTCGTCGCCGCTGGTGACTACCTCGTCTACAAGTTCCCGACCTGGTCTTGGGGTTCTGCCGACTCTCCGAGCCACAGCGCTAGCCACCTGCCCCCCGGAAAGCAGTTCCTCGTCACACGCAACGTCCCCTGCCACCGCCGGCTGGACGACAACTTCGCCGGTGACGCAGGCCACGAGGAGGCCGTGGTCGAGGGGGCAAAGGGCAGTGACGATGATGACGACGGCTGGCTGCGCACGGGTGGGCTGGCCAGCTCCCAGCCTCTGAAGGTCAAGGAGGTGAGGACAGTGGATGACTCGGGAAACGTCGGCGACAGGGAGGTTGTCGATGACGACGAGATTCCGGACATGGAGGACGAGGATGACGACGAGGCTATCATCCCTGATGCGGGAGAGAGTGGCAAGAACAGGTACGGAGTGTTGAACCCAGTGCATTTGGCGCCGCGATACTAACCTCGTCTTTTCTAGCGGCCGGCGGACATACAATCTGTACATCATGTACTCGACATACTACCGCACACCTCGCCTTTACCTCTCTGGCTACTCCCCCAACGGACAGCCCCTCCCTCCACGCGCCATGATGGACGACATCGTGGGCGACTACACGGACAAGACGGTGACGCTGGAGAGCTTTCCCTTCTTCGCCAACAACATCCAGATGGCGAGCGTCCACCCTTGCAAACACGCCTCCGTCATGAAGACGATGCTCGAACGCGCCGACGCCGCACTGCGCATCCGCCGCGAGAAGCTCAGGGCGGGCAAGGCTGTTGGAGGAGACCAGGGTATGGAGGGGCTTGTTGATGAGCTCGGAAAACTCGATGTCAAGGACGCCCAGGCCATCGCCGATAAGAACGACGAGTGGGAGGAGGTCGAACAGAGCGAGGTTGACGAGCAGGAGGTCGCGATCCGCGTGGATCAGTACCTTGTTGTGTTCCTGAAGGTGCGTTCCCTCTCCTTGGGTCACATCAGCAGCTTTGCTAACAGTCTGATAGTTCATGGCCAGCGTGACGCCCGGCATCGAGCACGATTTCACTATGGGAGTGTAAATGGGGGGTTGTCAACGGTCTTTTTCAAGTTCTGGCTGGTTCAGGAGTTTTCCCTTGCGGGTTGCAAGCCACTGTGTGATTTTTATGTTGGTATTGGACATGAGGCTAGACGACGGATAACAGCGACTATGAGAAATGCTCCTAGACTACAAAGTCATGAAGATACTACTTTCCTTTAACTGGTATATCATTGAAATCTTCTGGCACAACAACGTGCGGAGCTGAATTTCGAATTACAGCTTTTGGTCTCAGTGAAATACTCCTTATTCACGAACTCAACGACGACATGTTGATAGCCTGGTTGGCTCTGTTATCTCCTCGCATGAGTCAGACTTGCGTCAAACGTTTTATTTATGCTGTTGAGGTGTTGATTTAAAGGAAATACATTGGCAGGCCAAGATGTGTCTACGTCGCCAAGATCCCAACGCGAGACTGGTGATACATTCAGCATTATGGTCTCTCAGGGCGTCTGGCAGACCCCGTGGATATTTCAGGAAGAGCTTCTGTGACGCAGAAAGCATCTGTGGAGGCTTTATCTTTCTCCTCGATCCTGTTGTTGAGGTTCTTGGCATCACATACACGTGTGCTAGGAAAAGAGGTAGTAGGACAGTAGAAGTGGCTACCACACGTTGGCAAAGATATAAACTGTTCAAAGTCCTGATACAGCCATGGAATCCAGGTCTTCGCGAGTTCTTGACATGTTGCTATGGAATTCGATAGTCCATGCAGGGCCCCCTTTGATGGATAGAGACGGACGTTACCGGCAACAGGAGCTGTCTTGTCGGCCAAGGTGTGATATAGCCAAGACAGAATCGGAACAGTTCGCTGATCCTCCTTCTTAATACAGTTTTCTGGAGGGAATCGAGCCTCTCCCTCATCTGAAGCCCAAATGTGCAACACTGTCAGGTCAAGATCGAACTTGTCCCCAGTCCGTCCATTTCCGTCTCTCAGGCGATGTTGTTATCTCAGGTCCATCAGATTTTCGCAAAAACGGTCTGAAGCTTACGAGTGGCATCAAACAGATGATGATTGGCGCGGGTTGTTGTCGAGGTGAGTGTGGTAGTGGAGATTCTCACTGGAAGATTATGTTTGATTCACGAGAAATCTGCGGTTTAGGAGGGACGTGAAGTGTGTGTCAACCTTGCGTAAGGTTAGGGGAACTGGAGCTAGAGTTCAACTTACGGGAAAGGCCTGTTTTTAACGATTAATCCGTGACATACACTCAGATGCTCGCGCAAATCCTTGCCATCTGTCCTTGCTGGCAAGAAAGGGACAACATGAATAGAGCACTAGAACCTGCATAATCGCAACGTCGAACCATGAAACTCATGAACCGGGCTGAGCCATGGATCTTATGTCTGATGTCGAAAGCTTCTGCTCGTTTCGATATACATGTCACCGGCTTTCTGCGCAACTAGTTTAGAACGAGGCTCTTTGGCCACACAAGTGGGAAGAGGAACTCTAAAGAGGGTCGCTCTTAGCACTATGTCAGCGAATTCTTAGAATTGCAAATGGAAACTTCTACAAGAACAAATAATGGTAATAACAGACTTCCTACTTCATGCGTTTCCTCGCCAGGTCTGTCTTTGGCAATGTGGAGAGAGCCCTCGCATCCTTTTTGAATGCATGAGCTCGAAGCAGTTCCTATGACAACCGCTTAGCTGAGAAGGCAATCAGCTAGTTTTATTCCAAAGCTCTTTTTGTTGTTCTATGCGTCCTCGTTGTCTTCTCTCCTCGCTGGAGCTTGACATTTTCGGCGTTTCTACTCGCTGAAGATCTCGCTGGTGTCCCCGAACTGGGCCTAGCCCACACCTCGCTCGCAGAGACTTTCATAAAGCATCCGTTATCTTGAAGATGGCTCAACAAGAACTTGTAGAAGTGAAAACCATGGAGAAATTACTCACTTTATGACCACACGGGGATCCAAGCCGACTTACTCACTTTTCGACTCTAGTATCCTGCCACAACCGTCGCCGTCATATCCTAACAGAAGGTAGTCGTCACTCATATTAAACACAGCAGACCATGTTTCATCCAACTGTCTCCGGCCATAGTCAAGAGTTATAGTCCCACACATGAGGAGTCGATTTCTGCCTTGGGGGCGGTAACGCCAAGAGACGATCACCAACCAGACGAGAAGTCCACGCAACTCGTTGATCGAGAACATAACGATTATCGATTAGTGATTCTCTTCGTGCTCCCTTATCAACGGTAACCATATTTGCCACCCTGCACCACTACTACATGTCGCACCCGTCCAACGAGGCACCAAGACCGGGCCGCAGACAACTTACAAAAGCCACAGACAACGTCTCCAGCACGACGTTGGCTCAATCACAAACCAAGCCACTCTTTTCCTCTATCAAATCAAAAGCCCTTCCAACCCAAACTAGGTCGGCAGCGTTGTACTACAAAGTACAGCACAAGGCGACACGGCTCCGCCGTAGATCTACAGACGGCACGCGACCCCCCCTCCCTGGGACGGAAAGCGGCATGCGGGTTTCCGCCACCGGAGCACACAGCATGCGGTGGTACTTTTCGGGGACTTCGCAAGAGCCCGCCTTCCCGTTGCTGTCTCGCCGACTCGAGTCCCCGGCGCGCCCGGGGGAAGGGGCTACGCGCGGCCGAGAGCGGTTCGTGTTCCGTGGCCGGGTGGCGCCGCCCAACGCTCGACAGCGGCAGGGACGGCCCCCACTTCTCACCGAACTAGTGACCGAACATCGAGCCTCTTCTTGATTGCCACATGTCATCCGGGCGGTACAACACATGCCCCGTTTTGGATGTTATAACGCAACATCACTCATGGCAGGGCCCGAGGGACCTTTGGCAGCCCTGCCCCGCGGGACACAACACCAATATCAGAGATATTCCTCGAGTACGAAAAACAATTACTCATACCGCACTCCTATCACATGTGGAAATCCTCCTGTCCCTCCCCAAGCCTCAAACCGCACCCTACTTCTCAAGTGCCACGCGTCCCTCATCACCGAGGTGTACACAATCCCCATCACGCGGGCACTAGACGCAATAGAATAACACCCGACCCAACGCGCCGCTCATAAGCCACCCATTGTTCAAAAAGTCGCGTCCCATAGCTCCCCTCGTCCCACACACCCCTCTAGTCATACAAAACAGTGATAAACAATAGGGGGGACATCGATCGCCCAGTGCTGGTAACGCTAAGAACAAGACGGCGGCGCATCAACGCCACGAAAGCACCTCCTTCCCCGAGCCAACACACACAGCACCACGCATGCGCACACACCGTCCCTTCCTTCGCATGACAAGCAACAGAAGAGATCGGTTTGGGCGCCCCCCTAAGACGGTGCCGACATACCCGCTTCCAGCGCCCGTCTTGGCGGAAGCTTGACTCAATGTCCTCCTCTCACTCTCTCCCACGGCCTTGGGTTCGGTTCGAGCCTCAGAGCGTAAGACCCGGTTGCTTGGGGGCCCGATTAGAAGCTTGGCCGTCTTCGGCCCGAAGGCGGGCCGGAGGGAATGAGGGGGGAAACGACGACACGGAACTTATTGTAATCTCCGGCCTCCGTCAGGATGGAAAAGGAATGAGGCTTGCCTGCCGCTAAGACACCCAACAGCCAGCCTCCTGACTAATGATCTTCACGCACGCTCCGATACCGAGATATCCGTGGGAGGAAGCAAGCACGAGCTCCGAAGGCACCCGGGGCGCCGACTTAGCGCGGCTGAACAATCCGGGAAAGGTGGGGGTAGGTTGGAGAGAGAGGGAGAGGAGGGGAACAAAGAGGCTAGAGCAGAGTGAAATGTGACGTCTCCGTTGCTGCCGCCGCCGCGGGCTTGTCCCTCCTCCTTCCTCCCCCCACCTACTGTCTCGCTCTACAACATCAGAAAGCAGTCCACACACCGCCGCGCTCAAGTCGGCATTCCGGTGCTTGGCACAGGGAGGAAGAGGAAGAGGACAGGAACAGAGAGAGAGACGGACATGGGAGGAAGATGGACCCTTCCCGTCTCGCCAAGGCCGGTCAAACTCTTCGGTCCCGTGTAGACTAACAATCTAGACGGCGCCCTGCGCGGGGCGCGCATCCAGCACATGCATGTGCACCGCGCTACGAGCACTAGACCGTCCTCCCGCCTCGGGTTGGGGGGGAAGAGGAGAGGAAAAGAAGGCGCCGGGCTGCAACCGGGTATGGTAAAGGTTGTGGTAGTGTAGGTGGACAGTGGTGAGCGACTCGATGCACCTTCACACTCGCTGTTCGAGAAAAAAAGGCTCTCGTATTTCGCGTCGCCAGCGCCAGCTCGCATGATCGCGCGCATGGGAAACCCCAATTCTTCCTTCCCTCTCTGCTTCCTGAAACTGGGGCTTGCATGGCTGGCTAGAGGTAGGCCAACGTGGTCTGGAAAAAATGATCACTGCATGCGGTGGCAGCTTGCCGCTGCCGCTGCCGCTGCCGCTGCCGCTGCCGCTCTGCCGACTCTACCAAACTTCATCAAACAAGCAACTTCCAGGACGGAGGAGGTAGCAGACGGCCAACATCTACTTACCGGCTCAAGTACCAGATTGTCAATGGTGGGGGCGTGAGCCCAAGATGGATGCGAGGCGTGGAAGAGGGTAACATATGCATGCCTGCCCCCCGCGTTCGTCTCGTCGAAGTGCGGAACAGATGGAATCGTCTACCTCTTTTATTACACCCAAATGGAGACAAACTATTCGTAGGCAGGCTGAGCCGAACACCTCTCTCCGTGATGTATCAACAGGTAGTTTCCCAATTAAATGGAGCTCGGAAGCCAAGAGAGAGAAACAAAAGATCATCAAAGAAGAACTAATTGAATTGACTTCCTGAGGACAGACGGGCTGATTGGGCCGCATACCCATATTGCAGAACGGGTGCTCTCCCGGCTGAATGATATATATTTACCTTTCCACCGGGTTGGTGTCGAGCAAACAACCCCCGCCCACTCCAGCATACCATTTCCCCTCACGAACAACATGGACTCAACAGATGCGATGGGCTGGCTGGCTGCTGGGAGACGTCAGTAAGTCTCGGCGACGAGTGGTTGCCGTCGCTGTCGCTGTCGCTGTCGCTGTCGCTGTCGCTGTCGCTGTTGTGTTTGTGTACGGATACTTGCATGCTCGGCATGCTTGCCCCGGATTGCTGGGAAATCGCGTGTAGGTAGTACCTGCGGATACCGCGGGGGATACCGCATTTCCCCAGGACTCCAGCATGGGAGCCACATACGTAGTAGTATTGGCACAACTTGGCGAATGGATCCTTCTTGGGTCCAGGGCCACAGTGGACATTTCCATGAGGTATTGGCTACCAGGCCCCAACAACTTGGCCCTTACAGGCCGGGCAGACTCCAAGACGAATTGCATGCACTGAAGGGATGGGCAGGGTTTGATAGGAAGCTACTTGAATTGCAATTGCATTTACTGCATCTGACTGGGCTTTTCTAGGTGAGGCTTTTATCTAATCCTTGAAGCTGTGGTACCATCACTAGGTAGCCACCTAGGTAGTGATTAATACCACTCTGTGCTCACTTCTTTCCTTTCCTCGTCCAGTGCCTTCTCTCTCTCTCACTCTCTGTGCCCCTTTCCCTTTGTGCGTGCATATCACCACGGACTGTTTGCTCGCCCTATTATCAAAGAAACGTTGTTGATTATGCACTGCACTGAGCACACCTCTGGGCCAAGTCTCCATGTGCGCGCGTCTGCATGTGCTTGGTGCGCGCGCACGTATATTGGCAGCATCATCAGGCTTCCTAGCCTGTGCTCCAAGCTTGCCTAGGAACATCCTTTGATTGGTCCCTCATCCAAGTGAAAAGCCCATATCCTCTTCCAGGCTCGATTCCCAAAAAGCCTCTGTAAACGCCGTGATGGTTGGGTGCGTTCTCTCTCTCTTGCAGGCTCTTCATATGGAGCCGATGCTAAGAAAGAGAAACGCAACTATGCAGAAAATAGTGCTTGTGATAATTCGTCCAGTCATTACCGAGTGCAGTCAATACCCAGCCTGGCCAGGCATCTTCCCCAGGGAGTGTCCGTGGCTCTGGAGGGGGAGGTGGTTGTGACAGAACACCTTCTTTTCCAGCTTGGCGTCGCTCTTCTTCGAGGCATCGACGATGGTCGCGGGATCATCATAGTTTTCCACTTGACAGCATTCGATGCCCTTGATCCAGCGGTAGTTGACGACGTCGGAAATCTTGGCACGCTTGTCGGGATCGGGATGCAACATCTTGAGCATCACACGTCGGAGAGGAGGCGGGTGGACCATGTTGTGGAATGGGGCATACTTGGGGTAGTCGAGGTCCGATTTCTCCGCGTCGGGTTGCGATTGCGTCTTCTCCCATTTACTCCATGCTTGGACGAGGGCCTGGTAGTACTGCTGCTCCTTCTGGTCCTCCGCCCTCTTCCATATGCAGCCGCCGAAGCAGAGGTAGATCATGATGACGCCAGAGCTCCACACGTCCTGCCCACGAGGATCGTATTGGCGATCCTTCTTCAGCACCTCGGGCGCAACGAAGGGCTCGCTGCCGCACATTCCGGGACCGCACAAGCGGACTTCGTTCATGTTCTTGCCACATTGTCCGCCGGCTTCCCGGAGACCTGGGTGAGTACCGCAGAAGACCTCCGAGACGCCGAAATCCGTGATCTTCAGCTTGCTGTCCTTGGTAATGAGGAGGTTCTCGGGCTTGATATCGCGATGAGCGATGCCGTTGCTGTGGAGGTAGTTGACGCCCTGAATGAGTTGCTTGAACAAGCAGAGACGATCGTTGAGCCGGTCTTCGGCCGTGAGGTACTTCTTCTCTAGGAGCGTGAACAAGTCGCCCACTGCGCAGTACTCCATGACGTGGTTCCAGCGGCCATGGTCCGTGCAGAGCCGGATTGTCTCGACGATGTTGGGGTGGTGCAAGCTCTTCGCGATGCTGAACTCGGACTTGATCTTCTTCTCGTACTCCTCCTGCGACTCCTTCTTCGTCTTGCCCCTGAACTCCTTGACGGCGTAGAGCTCGCCAGGGCATCCTTTTCTGGCCATGAGCGTAACCTTGGACGTGGCGCCCTTGCCCAGGTGCTTGCCGTGTCGGCCAAACTTGGACTGGTACTCGAACTCGGAGAGGAGGTCCACAACGTTAACTTGGAAGTCATCTGGAAGACTCAAGCTGAGACGACGAGCCTTGATACCAACACCAGCATCGGGCATCTGCGCCCAGGGAGACGAGCCCGCGATAACAGGAGGTTTAATGGGGTTGCCAAATTGGTGCACCACTGGGGAGCTGGCGACTTCTTCGAAACTGCTGACCCGGCGTCTGCCCAGGTGTCCCTTCTTGATTGGCTTTTCCCGTCCATCCCGCCCAGGTACATTGGCATTCACGAAGTTGACGGCGCGTCCGCGGAGCGACAGACCCGTAGAGGCGCGGTTCTTCTTCTTGAAGTCGTCGGTAGTCGGCATCAGAGACGAGTCTTTGATGGAAGAAGCCATCTCTACGGGAGAGCCCGGCGACGGTGGGGAGTTGGATCTTGTGGTGTTGTGCGGGGTGTTCATTGAGAAGCGTCTGCCGCTGCTCTTGGGGGGCGACGGGTCGTCGACCAAAGCCATCTCAGGAGCACCCGCCGCTTGGTCCGAGAAGCCGAAATCAGGTCTGTTGACTGACGAGTTGGACCTCCTGAACAGATTGGACATGGTCCGCTTAAAGGTATGAGACGAGCCTCGCGTGGGCCGCCTGGACAGCGGGGTTGGTGGCGGTTCTTGGTCAGCAGCGGTGGGAGCTGGAGCCGGGGCTGGCGAGCTAGCGGCCTTGGATGTTGCGGCCGAGTTAGCAGGCGAGACCGATGGTGTGGGTGCGGTGTTGACCAGCAGAGGCTTCGGTTTTGTTTGCACCTGATGGGCGGAATGGCCGTCCGAGGTGAGATTGATGTCGTGATGGTCCAGGCTGGGGCGGGTGGTGAACTCCTGCGACTGTCTGCCGCTGCTAACGGGGGTCACGGGTTCATTAGGCGACTCGCTTTCGGACTCATCGGCCTCGAGGATGGGAGAAGCGAGATCCGTGGGAAACTGGCGAGGGGACGAAGACAGGCTGTCACCGACGTTTTGTTCGGCAGAATGCTGCTTGTCTACAAGTTGCAGGCCTTGTTAGCTACCAGGTCGCCTAGCCAGGGATGCCGAGGACGGAAACAGGGCCAGGTGGAATGTGGCAGGCTCAATGACGGAAGGGCTTTGACAATGCGGCAGGGGGGGTTGAGTGGTGGTGCATTGGGGTACTGGGAACGGGGGAGGGGAGACACCGAGGGGAAATGATGGTACACTGTCGCTAGGTAGACGGCGCGACCACGGCACCGAGGCAGACGTACCTTGGGGGTTGGAAGCGGGTTGCGGCACCGCCAGGCTGGAAATGATAGCCGCCATTGCTGTCGGAGTGCGTCCGGTGTACAGGACGACGGCGGCGAAGGGGTGAGTGAGTAACTGGGCCACACACACCAAGAAAGGAGCTCGGTGCTGGTGCTGGTGCTTATGCTGCTGTGGGCTGGTGCCTCTGGAGGGTAGGGTAGGTCAGGTAGTCAACGGCGTTACCGGTGGGGAGGTAGCAGCGCTGAGAGTAGTGTAGCGGCGGACCTGGGATTCTCTGACTTGGCCGAGTGACAAACGGATGGAGGGGCGAGCAGCTTCCCCCAATTATCGGGTCTAGAGCGCCAACGTGAGCGAACCGATAAGTCGAGTCGAGGGGGGTTGGCCAAGAGGGTGGTTGTGGGCGATAAGCCGTCGAGACCAAGATGGAGGAGAGTCGCGAGGAGGGAAACCCTGTGGTGGGAGGACGAAGAGAAGAAGAGGGCTGGAAGGTCGTGGTCTTTATCCCATTGCTCGCGGATGGATGCGTGCGGTTTGCTGCTTGTGCGTCGAATTGATCCAGATTGTCGGCGTCAAATCAAATTGCCAAAGACTTTTTTTTTGTTTTGGCGTTGGCTGCTTCTCGATTGACCCCTTTGCCCGGGCGGGTGTAAGCGCTGTCGGCCAAGAGGATAGAAGCTGAAGAAGCTGTGCACGCGAGCGTCTGCGGTTTTTGGCAGTCGAAGCGGAGAGGTATGTTGGACGGGATGCCTGTTCGGAGGAAAACCGTCTGGGGAATCGGTGCCTCTTGGAGGGGTCGAGGTGAGCGGAAGACTGCAGGTGACAGAGGCAGTATGTTAAATGAGGGAAGAAAAAAAGAGCCAAGGTGACTTTTTCCACGGACAGACACCTTCGTGGATCAGAAAGACGTGAACTGAGCGGAGATTGGCGATGAGGTAAGTGATTGGGGTCGGTTGTGAAAAATATTAGAAGAGTGTTAGGTCAGAGAGGTGGGCAGAGGCAGAAGAGAGGAAGAGCCCATGATAATAATTCAGGCGACCAGTCTGGGCGAAGCCGGGGGTGGGAAGGCTGCGAGTTTTGAAGCGTCGGAGGAGGGATATTCGCGAGAGAACGAGAAGGGGAAGGGGAGGGGGGTGAGGGGCGTTTCTCGATTTGGATGAAGACAATCCAGGTTGGAAGCTGGCCTTCGGCGTATGGCTGTTGCCGCTGATGCTGATGCTGGGGCCGGGCGTGGGTGTTGGAAAACAATGTTATATTTTCCGCCTGGACGGGTGTGAACGACAACGAAAAATGAAGGGTACCTGTCCAGATAGCTTGGCGAGGTACCGCAGTACGGAGTACGATCAAACTGTCACCACCACAGAAGGCGCAGGCGCAGGCGCAGGCGCGAGACTGTGAAGTGGGTGGGAGACAAGTGCTTGAGTGGGCACCTACCTCGGGGTGGGAGACACTATGGGACATGGAGCGGGAGATGGGACGGGGTCTTTTCGGGAGGGCGGAGACACCAATCAAGGACAGGTCGTAGTACCTAACACCATCCACTAGAATACGTGGAATAGGTACTCCGTACCTGGTTCAGAGAAACTGGGGACTTGGGTGTGGAGCACCGCAGTAAATAGGTACGTAGTGGACGGAGCACGGAGGCAGGCGCGGAAGCAGTACCTATTCAGCGAGTTCCATGAATTCCAGTAGTGTACTACGGATATCGTCCCCAGGCGGGTAGGTATCTACCTTAGGTAGGTAGGTGGGAACATGGAGGCACTGCACTGACACTGGTTGACAGGTGCCTGCCTACCTACGCTACCTCGTACAGAACTTGGGTATTCAGGTACCTGGGTAGGTTAACAGACACATATAATGAGCCATGGAACAATGCAGAGTTTTTTCTTTTTCTTTTTTTTCTCTCTGTGTCTTTTTTTTTTTTTTTTTGACAAAAATAAAAAAATCTCTCAAGCCCACAAGTGCCTAGATAGGTAGATAGATAGGCTGCGGCGTTGGGAATTGGAGACCCTGGCGAATGGACGAACCTAGGTGCCCGCCAGCACAGAACAGTACGTAGTTTGGTAGTGTAGGTACTGTTTTACAGCGCCTGGCAGCGAAAACAACGACGGCAGGGCGGGCACAGGGGGTCCCTGGCGGCATCTTGTAAGCATCCGTGGATGGAATGGACGGCGGCAGCAGACACCGCCGGTGACAGAAACAACAGCAGCGTGGGTTCAGAATTGATTGAGCAGCGCAGGGCGTGCCGAAGAAGAGCCAAGCCTCGACCGGTCCAGTGTCCAATGTCAGCTCGCCATTCGCGAGTGTAGGTTGCAGCCAAGACTGCGCGCAGCCAAGCCAAGGAAACCACTCTAGGTGCGCTGCGCTGCTACACCATCCATACCAAGGTATGTACTGATGCCGCTGCGCTGCGCGCTCTGCACTCCTGCGGCCTGCCCTCGCGACGGGACCTGGGATGAATAAAGTGGGTCTGGAGAATGCCCTGGAGCACAGAACAGTGGAGTGGTGTCGCCTTCCGCCAGTGGGAACTCGGGATACAGCTTATGCGAATCAGGTCCACCTCGGTGCGTGAAGCTGCCCGCCACTGCCAGGTCGCCTTGCCCTGCCCGCGTTCCTGCCTCGCCAGAGGACTCAGCCTGCACAAGGCGGAAAGAGCAGCTTCCTGAAGTCGGAAAGAGCAGCTTCCTGAAGTCGGAATCCCAAAGTCATCTGTTAGAGTTATGCCTCTGCCGTCACAACATGATGACCAAAGGAGACAGGAGGAAAAAAAAAACAAAAGGAAGAGTGGGAGAAGAAAAAGGCAAACATTCATTACTCGAGCTCGCATATTCCAATCGCCATGCCGATCAGTAGGATAGGTACTCCATACGTCTTAGCCAACCTAGTACGTACAACCGATGTGTATCTGTAACGAGAGAGGACCTCTGGCGGCATTGGCATTAGCTCTTCGCATGCCCTACAGTAATAAGACATAGTAATGATTATGAGTATTGGCATTGGCGTTGGCACCGACGAGACACGAGCGAGCTGCACATCCATCATCCATGGGCCATGGCCCACGGGCACCATCCATGTCCTAATTACCGTCGCCTCGTCTGCGCGTATTTTTGGGGAGGGGCGCATGTGGGATCGCGAGCGAGCAGCTTGGGAGCCCCTCCTCGACCCGATAGCGACCGCCATCATATCATCCACCATCCTTCGCAAGACGGGCGAATGAGACGACCTTGCAATCTGTAGACTGTGGGGTGGATGATGCGATGTGCTCACGGCTTTCTCTTTCCTGGAAACTCGAGCCCCCCTCGTCCATGCCATGCCCGCCTGCTTTGGAGAAAAGGAAATGGGAATGGGGTCCTCGCCCTCGCGTATCTGCTCTAGCGCGCAGAGACATCTGGGGTCAGCAGCTCTGCGAATGACGATGCCTATGCCCTCTTTGGGGAATCCGAACCCATATCGTGGTTCCGGTTCCGCCCATGACGAGGGCTTCCACCGTATTCCCGTGTTTCTGCCCGGGTACGTATTCACTAATAGTACGTACACGATACCTACAACTAGGCATGAGGAACGCGAGCAACGCGGCATGATGGAAAGAAAGCATCACACAGGGAGCACCAGATGTGTACTTGATCCCTCGCCTGCCCGTGATTTGCATCTTCCTACCTCAGACTGTCGGGGAACATTGAGTTCTCGAGACTAATAGAAGTAAAAAACCTAAGGCTTGGCTGGCCTTGGCCACGACTTCCACCTGCCAGCAATAGTCGTTAGGTTGTTGCTTCGCTGGTCGACGCTGCCGGAGGATGCCCGCGAAATGGACGCGGCGTCTACAGACAGGTAGGTAGCGGGTGAGTGATTTTTACGCGCATGCGCTCCAACAGAAATCCAGTACCTGCGCGTGTGGTACGTGCGGCGATACTAGGCCCAGGTAACTCTGACAGCTGGATCGACGCTTACGCTAGAAGGAAGGGGCGAGGGGGACGAGGGGACCTGCGCTGGCGCTGCAAGAACACTGAACACACCTCAGCCAGGCGTCCAGGTTCGTCATGGGAAATCCTGGGAGAGTTTCCCCTCTGTTTCTTCCATCGTTCCCACGTCCGCCTCGCACCACACCGCACCCGCACTTCTATCCGTACTCTGCACTAACTCTCTCCCTTTCTCCAGCCTGGCCGTCCAACCAGCCGCAATCTTCCAGGTGGCTTTGTGGGCCTGGCGGGCCCTTTCTCGGAGCCGCTGCTAACACCAAAGAATTCAAAGATAGGCCGGGAGTTGCTGGAGCCCCGACGGAACACGGTGAGCGGGCAGAGTCCCGCTACAATCGCCCGCCAGTGGTCAGACGAGATGGTTGCCCCGATAATAATGGCGCTTTCAAGGGCCAACAGGGCCGATGTCCCTCGGCTGCCCCATCGTGCACAGAAGGGCCTTTTCCGCCGATTGGGTGTGCTCGGCAGGCCCGGCATCCGTTGGAGCTGGACAGGACAGGCGGACATTCCGTCACGGAGCGAGTATCTGCGTCGTCGAAGCAGAGGTGGCCAATAGTCGAGAGTCGAGAATGAGATGCTATCAGCAGGCAAGCAGGATGGGCTCACCCCGAGACCGAGATGGCGGATGGCCTTCATCTCGCCCCCTTCGAGAAGCCATCGAACACCTCGTGCCGTCGGGTCCGTTATTATCACGTTGCCGTCAGGAACGCCTGGGATGGGAACCGGACGCCACATCCTTGACTAGAGAGATGGGTGACCCTCGCTGTTGTTGTGGTTGTTGTTGTTGCTGCTGCTGCCGACTGTCGTCACAATGGGCACGCCCGATTGGCCTTGCCCGGATCTGAGAAGCAACAGTTCTTCTGGAAGGGCCGAAGCCCCTCGTCGGATGCTCTCTGGCATATTACCTGCGGCCTCGGTATCCTTTTGCGACCCAATACTTTGCTCGTTGTCACAACCAACCCCGTGTTCGTGTTGAAAGCCCTTGGCCCCGTCACCCAGAGAGCATGGGTCGCCACTCCATTACACTAGCATACACTGTACGTACGGCCAGTTTGCATCGCGGCCCCCGGGCCCCCAGGGAACTGCCATGCCTGCCAGTGCCACCACGGCCCTATTCTGGACCCTGCGCGAACACTTCACCTTCCCGTGCGGCGTGCCCTGACCTCACCGTACACCGAGTACGTACCCGATGTCCATCCTCGGCACTCATCTCTCACAATCAAGCTCGCCATCCATTCCCGATGCTGCACTCTCCATCGTCAGCTGTCAGCTGCCATGCTTCTCGGTCAAGGAAGGGGAATATGCCAACGCCACGTGGTCTGCATGATACGGTCACTTGAAAGAAGTCGACTAGGGGGGAACTTGAACCATTCAGTCGAGACAGGCAGAATCACGAAATTCGACACGATAGAAGCAGCGCGTGCAGCGGCTCACCTAAATGGGTAATCGACTGGGGGTCTTTGACCAGGTGCCGAGTCCCTGATTCTTCCAAGCAGGGAGGTCGATGACAGGGGGTTGGCCCACGCTGCAAGGTGCGTCATGCTCCCCAGACCATGGCGGGGATCTTCAGTCCTCGCTCACCAATGCCGGCCGTTGGAAACATCTCAATTGATAACACATTATGAAAACAGTCCCTTCGCCTGCTTACCACCTTGCCCCAACCGCTCGAGGGTCGCCGTTGCCAGCGACTTCATACTGACGGCACGTCCACGGCCAACAGAACCAATGTCTTCGTACAGTATCATCGAAAGACGGCGGTTTTAGGTGACTCAGCTTGTTTGACACACGACAGCAACGCCAGATTCCAACAGCCTCGCCGTGCTTGGAATGACAATCCCAGTTCAACGGTTTATGCCGTCGTCTCATCTTTTGGTCCATTGCTTTCGGCTGTTGGAAGCAAGGGCACTAGCGCACGTTGCTCTACCAAACGCGAAGTTGTTCTTGGCAGTGCCTCAAGCTTAACGTCCTCTGCTTTCGTCGGGCTGAGCCGGGCCTGTGCTAGCTGTTCCGGGATATCGCACTCGCCAAAGTTCGCTGTCTCAACAGGAGGTGCTTCGCAGTACGTGCGCGTCGGCACGGCACAGGGCGGCGGAGGCGGCGGTTGGCATCCCCGCGGCGAAAGCTTCGCCCCTCTGGTTGCTTCAACTACTCGAGCTTGCTTCATTCAACCCGAAATAAGGCTGTCGAGATCGTCAGGAAATGCTTGGCAACAGGGAGCAAAGCGCACGCGCAGCAACTCAATCTCAGCAAAGCCTCGAAGCCAACTTACACGAGCCAGCAGAAACACATGCACAAACAAACATACATACATACATCCTGTACAATGACGCCGCAACAAACCATCGATTCTTCTCTTTCTTTACGGAGGCAATTAGCGGCCCAGCCGCTGCCGGTGCGTCGTCTGTGCCCCGTCGCCGGCCGCATGCTTCCGGAGTCGAATCTGCAACGACACCGGGATAAGCATCCTGTGCCGAGGAATGCCACTACACTACGAATGAATCCGCTGCGCTGTCTCGTTGTGCTTTGACGGGGTTGCCTCGGCCGGATGTCTTGGTCGGTACCGGTCTCACCAGCCCCCGTCAAGAATAATCCCGTCGGTTTTCATCTATGGTGTTCTGAGAGAAGGCGGCTGCTATCGACTTCGTTGACAAGCGTTGGGCAATCGCCATGCGTGCAGTTTCAGGGCCCGCAGTAGGTACCGCAGGCTCGGCGCGGCAAATCGAGTGGTTGAGCGAGAGGCGCGTTGCGTACGCCAAGGCCTTGTCACCCTGCAAAATCGCATCCCGTCGGCCGAACTCTGTTTCGGCTGACGGTTTGTTTCACTGGTCTGAAGCCTCTCAAGATCCAACACTAATTAGTCACTGTGCTCCGTACACTGCAAATGAAGGGGAAGGGTTACCAACTGGCCCGGGCAGATGTTGAATGGGGGGTCAACTCGACAACATTGTCGCTAGCGTACACCCGTACCAGCTGTGTGTCCTTGCCCGCCGCGCAGCTGGAGCTGGCATCGATTTCTTCTCTCGTCGTTCAGGCCAGATGCTCACAAAGAGGGATTTGGGTCATGCACCAAACGGTCACCGCTTCTCTACTGCTCACAACTTCGACGAAGGTCACCCGGTGACATTCGCTCGGAACGGGTTCTGGTCGGTAGCGTTCAAAGGCGGCAGTCGGTGGGAGTTGAGGGTGTGCAGCAGTTGCTTTACGGCGGTCCTGTTGGCCACAATCTGTTTCAGCGCAACCACACGAGCATTTGTTCCCCCCCACGCTTGACAAGACCACGACGCGCTCCAAAGGCGGCCGGTGAGTGGCTCGCTTGGTGCACTACTGCAGGATCCTAAAAAAGAGGCGGGCAATGCATGGCGACATGAGGTTGGCACTACTACTGCTGCTGGTGATGCACGGGAGAGACGGATGGATGGATGGATGGATGGATCATGGATCATGGATCTCTCGTCACTTGACCGTGGGAACCCGAAGGCGTTCGCTTTCTCGTTTTCGCCGACGACTTGGCGACCGAGTTGCTCCGAAATGAGTCCCGGAAGACTGTCAGTGACCGACAGTCGGCCCCAGAAAACCCAAGGTCAGCGAGAGGCTATTTGCCGGGGGACGCTGGAGCCGCTTGGTAGTAGTTGTGGACACCGCACACCGCACGTCTCTCTCGCTATCTGGCAGCCGGGCGTTGTGAATAGTAGTAATGAATAATAGGTGTCAGGGCGGAACCGACACTCGCGGAAACTCGAGTCCGCTATGGATGCTCCATAATCCATCGGCAGTCTTGCTGTCCGTCGTTCCCGCTACCAAGACAGCGGCGCCCTCGCTCAAGCCTCGATTTTTCTGACGCCGTCTTCGATCAACACGCACACGCTACCAGTTGGTCACACTAGTAATAACAACGAGGCAAGCGCTGCAACCCATGTCGTCGGACGGTCCTCTAAATACCTATAGTTTGCATGCCGTCCTCGTCCTCTACGATACATGCTGCGTATCAGCAACTCCGGCTTGCGCCTCGAGCTTCCCCCTCGACTGGGCCAAAGTTGTTGGGCTGGTGCCGCCAAAACCCAAAAACCTCATGAGCTGTGCCATGCATGTCTGCAGCGAAATGGATGCTGCATGGAAATGCCATCTGGAACACGGCAGGCTGGCGGGGGTCAGGCGCTAGAGCAGAGCGCGTCCATATACTCGCACATATTCGCCCAAAACGCGTATTACTACTACTACTACTACTACTACTACTACTACTACTACTACTACTACTACTACTACTACTACTATGTGGCCGCACGCCTCACATCGAGATTTGCGGCAGAGCGGGAAACACGCGGGATTGGGGGACGGACACAAGGCCGGGACTTGGAAAAGGCTGTCAAGGTTGGAACTTGGGAGGGCATCTTGGTCCGATCGAAGCAGCTCCGTTGCCAATCCTGCCGTCTCGACTCTCGACACTCGGCCTCTCCTCTCCGCGGTGTTGTTCGTCCGCCGTGCCCGTCACTAACTACTAGCTATAGGAGTCGCCGTTTCTGCCGCCTGCTCGAGTCCTCCCGGGCGGCTTCTTCAATCGTCTTCAGAATTGAAGGACGGCTTGCCGCCAAGCCAAGTGGCGGTGAGCTACTGCGACTGCGACCTGGAAGCGTCGACGTGCACTGGAGTGAATCGAAGTGATCCCCGTCCGTCTGGCGCCCCTCTTTTCGTTTCCATCCAATCCCCCGTTTAATATAATACTTATTAGTAGTACGTGATTACCGCTACGTATCCGTCTGCTCCGTTCTGAGACGAGGATGCTAGTAAAAGGGGCTGGGAATCTCGCTTCGATGCTTGCTGCACCTACTAGGTATTAGTACCTAGGAATAGAGATGGAGATGCGGACAGCGGTTGCGATTGCGATCGCGATCCTCGACCGCCAACCCCAGGTTCGACCCCAGACAAGGTACGGAGTAGTATGGACACTCGGGGCACATGCGACTGCCTTCTCTTTTCGACGGAAGGTTGTTTGTCACATCAGCTGAACTGCTCGTCGCTCTTTGTCTGTCGTCAAGCGTCATTGTTCCACAACAGTCGGGTAGTTGCGCCGAGTCTCCCCCAGTAGCACTGTCAAGGGCCAAGGCACACCCCCAATATGGGCAAAGTCTGGGGTTCGCGGGGTGAGATGATGGCTGACGGGAGAGCCCTGCGGTGGTCGATGCTCCTTTGTCCCGACGCAATCACACCCAATGAAGTCCGAAGTCCAATCGGTGTGGGAGGAGGGAACGGGCCATTCTCCCCCCTCCGCATACACGGCGCCTCTGAAAATCCCCCCACAGGCTTGATGCGCCACCGTAGGTGGAAATGATGAAGGGGAAGATGATGATGGAGGTGGCCTCGCTGAGAATTCTTCCTTGCAGCAGAAGAAGGTGTGTACGGTGAGGTACGGTACGGTACGGTTACCGGGCACATGTACCCGATACCTGCTTCCGTCGACTGCATCATGTCTCTCCGAAACTGCCGCGAAACCTCTGAGGCTCAACAGAAGACCGCCGCCCAGCCCGCCTAAAGTCTCCTGCGCGAGGGCTTTCGCAGGTGACATTGCAGAGCCTGGAGCTTCCATTCCGACGCCTCGATGGCTCAGAAAAATTTTCAACCTGCATACCAGAGCCACCGCGGGTGCTGATAAGCCGCATGAACTTTTCACTCCACGATTCCTTATCTTCTGGTGGCAAGGCTACATACATGGCGTGGTCTGTCGCCCTGGCTGTCTGGTTCTAGGCCAGATCTTCTAGAACTGTTCTACTGACTTGCCCAAGTCGGAGACGTCTGCAGCCCTAGTGCGAATGGCCGGGCGACGATCAGCATCCCGAAAGAAAAGAGAGTTGCGTTGATGGCGGGCCTTGGCGTCTGCCAGATGCTACCGCACCAGAGTGAAGCAAGCCTGCAAACTGCAAGCCGACGAGCCAGCCATCGGAGGTTTCTATCGAGCGATGGGCTTTCTCTTCGTTCTCTGGCCATTTCAAAGTTCAGGGTCGTCGGTACGGACACTAAGTACTGCATACCTAGAACAGGGAGAATCAACGAGTGTGGGAAAGCAATCGCCGTTGGTTACTCCCTACTCTGGTATCCAAGATACCTACCTGCACGCCCCGTATCTCCCTCTTCTATGTCGAGTAATACTCCGAACTCTGCTCCCGAGTTTCGGATGGGAAATGACAAGCAGGCGTTCCGTGCCGGGCACTGCTCCTCCGACACACGGAGCTCAGCGCTCAACACATTCCGAGGACCACTTCCGGACTTCGCTGCTGCTTCGCGCATGCCCGCGCGCGACTCCTCTTGTCTCGGGGATCCGCATGCACTCGGGTCGGTGGCGCACCTGTAACCTGTAGTCGCGGCTATCAAACTCTCCCTTCCCGCAGCCACAACCAACTGCGCTCATTCACTCGCTCGCTCATCGCCGAGAGAAAGGTAAAAAAAAAAATTAAAAAAAAATAAAAAAGAAAAAAAAGGGACATTAATCGTGGCCTAATTTCTTGGCGGCCGTTTGAGAAAATGCCCGTCGCTGTTATTTTGAACCTTGACTCGACCAAGCCTTTTGGTGTCGGGCATTCCTTTTCCGCGACGCGTTTGCTGGGTTCTTGGCGAGAAGGCGTTATTGGTCCTGGGCAAATGGGAGAGTTAGTAACTTTTCTTTCCCCATCCAAAGACACCACCAACCTAAATCACTTCGCCTCGTTTTCTGTTGGGTGTCGTTTGCGGTTTCCAAGGGCCCCTCGGGGCGTCGGTGGCTCTCGCAGCCGTCAAGGGATCAAGCTTTGACGAGTTGTCCGAGTTTTTGAATCCAACAGTGACGACCTGCCCAGTCAAAAGTGGAAGACGTGGAAAAGCTTTCCTTCCACCTCCAGAGATGGCTGTGCCGCATAGAGGGGGCCGGCAGTCCGGACGGGGCTTTCTGCTGCAAGCGTGTCTCACGGCAGTTTCGTTCTTGCTCTGGTGACGATGATCTTCATCAGAGTGCATATTGTTGGTGGGCGGGACCATTTCGAAGACCGGTGAGAGGAATCAAAAGTGGTACCCCGCGGGCGAGAAGAGCGTTCGTTGGGGCGGAGGATGCCAGGTGCCGCGCGTTGCTTTGCATCCTCATGGTTGCGCGTCCCCCTCCTCCTGCAGGCGGCTATGTGGCAGCCTGCGTCTGCGTGGCCATGACATGTCGTTTGTCGTCGACGACAGCTCTCCGAGTGATGGGTGTTGCCGTCGACGAAAGCTTCGTCGAGCATTGAAGTCGTGGGCTTGGTGCCTCGAGCTCGATGGGCGGATGATGGAGACGGAGTTGCCTGCAATCAACATCCGACGTTATCAGAGACGAGGTCTATCGGGAAGAAACTTTTGCATGCAAGGAGTTATTTGCAAAAGGCAGAGTCTGTCTGGCAGATTTCCTTCTTTTTGCAAACACACACAAGCAGGTCCCAAGAGCGAAGGGTTCAAAAGTTATTTTCTCCCGAGTCTCTGGACGAGCAGCATCTGAAGTGATTCAACTTTCGACTCTGGGCAACTCTGAATGAGCCTCTTCGTCATAGCCGAGTCCCGAAACTGGTAAACAGTTGCCCATTGACCGTATGGACGTCTTATCGAGGCATACTACTTACACAACAGTTTTTCGTTGTATCATTGTGTTTTGTCACACATGCGTTATGTCTAGGCCGCGGGGAAGGAGGACACACTTCGCAACATTCGATGCGTGCTCGAGTGAGTAGCACAGGCTGAGCTGGCGACATGGTTTCTGGGCTTGACAGCATGCTGGGTAGCGTACAGCGTCCTGGATGAGTTGGTGCTTTCGGCTGTTCAGGTCTGCTGTCACAGAACAGGATTCTGCGAAGTCGCCATACACCATCCCGCTGAAGAAGCAGTCCGGACAACTGCGTCCTTCCCACTCCAGGTTTCCAAACCACGCACGGAGGGAACCTGTCCACGTACCATTTTTCTCATTACGTCCGTTGATCGTACTCGATGAACTACGGCTTTGGGGAAGCAGATTAGTTGCATCCCAGATGTTTCCCGGCCGCCCCGACTCGAAGCTTCTCTGTCACCCGGAGAGTCGTCGGTACCATTCTCGAGGCACACTTGTCCTCCGGCAGCAAACAGGCGAGAGTCGAGAAGACCTTGTTGCTTTCTCTATAGCCGAGACAACTTGCACAGTTGCCAAAAAGTGAGTGAACCACGCGATTCTCGACCGCGAGCAAAAGAGAATGCGCCGAGGGGGAATCGAACCCCCGGCTCCCCGACGCTGCTGGATGGCAACGGAGAATTTTACCACTAAACCATCGGCGCTAGTAGTGATTGACGTGGTGATGGCGAATGATTGCGACACAAGGATTTCGAGGAGCGGGGAGGTGGATACCTTCGGAGTCACATCGTGGTCGGGTCCGGCTCGTGGGCTACTCTACGTGCTCTGTGACTCATCCCGTGCTCTCCGTTTCGATCTCAGACTGACACAGAGAAGGGATGCTATCTTATATCTTGGCTGTTGATCTGTCTCGTAACTCCTAGTCCCCGGGATCCGTAGAAAAAGGGCTCGGGTTGGGGAGCGGGTCGTTGTGAGCCCTGCCAGCGGACGGGGCCCGTTGAACGGGGAGACCCGTCGTGAGGAAGAGCTGTCTCGTCATGATGCCGGCTGAAAGGCAAGAGAGCTCGACGGAATATATGTTTGAAGCGAGGTGTGTATAGATTCCATCCCATGCGAAGATATCTGGCAGACTCAACGTCAACCAACGTCGGTTTGGGCCCCCATGCGGGAATCGACTAGGTCTTTCTGGATCTCACCTCCAGCTTCTAGGGCCTTGAATTGGGGTTCCGAGGTGAAACTGGAGGACCCTCTTTGGTTCTTTGAGTGCATAGGAAGTCAGTCATTTGTCTTTCTGGACTGCAAGCATTTGGCTTGGCGGGATGGCCGTGATGGACCACTGTCAAAGCCGACTGTGTTTTACTTACCTAGTGCCCCGAGTGAAACAAAGGCGCTATTCAACACTCTGTGGCCAAATTTGATCAAAGGGAGAGCCTGCTCCACGGCCCTACGGTATACTCACACCATTGGGAACCTGGCAACGTTGGGCGCATTAACAACAACAAGACAAAACAAGATAGAAACTCAATAGAATGTAAGTTTGACTAGGGATACTGGATTCAGAATAAGTGCCGCTCTGATCTATCAAAGTCAACTCTGAGCGACTCTTTCACTTTGGTCCTGTCTACAGGGGAATTGTTCGGCAACTGCCGTTCTAACTGAATGGGCAGGTTTAAGAGAACCTATCCAAGCTTCCACATGCATAACTTGGGATTTGAAGCTGACAGACAAAAGACGCCTCGGGGTAGGAATCTACCCTCATGAATTTTGAAAGACTCCGCTTCTTTTGCCAGTAGTTGCTAGAGACACAGGGTTTCTAAACGCCAGATATCAACCAGTTTTGAGGGTCTTGTGACGTGACTAGCAACATCACACAACAACACCAAACCCCAGATCACTAAAACACCTTTTTATCACCTTTTACAGTCTCAGAAAAATAATCCCAGTGGCTGTTGCTTTACTGCCATAGGGACAATGGGTGCCACTGCTGTGTGCTTGGGAGGTCGGCATCAGACCCACTGGTGCGCATCGTGCTTAGTGCCTGTAGTCAGTAAACCTTACAATCACCTGACTTGGATCGATAGCTCAGTGGTAGAGCGAGAGATTGCAGTCACACGCAACCATCTCTAGGCCCCGCGTTCGAACCGCGGTCGGTCCTGTGCCTTTTGGCATTCTCACCAGACGGATGGATGGATGGGATGGATTTGGCTTTTTGACCTCATTGTCCGTCGGTCACTAACCACATTACATTGGCTGGCTCTTTATTTATTTTTCAAGCCCTATGATAACGATAAACTGACTGGCATTGAATTCAATTGACTTTGTTTTGGCAGGCCAAGGATAGATAGATACTCTGGATTCGTCTGATCTTGGTCAATCCATCTTTAAACACGCCACGCCCACTCAGCACTCGTCACAACCACCTGATCAGTATCATACTTCTGACGAACCCTAGTTTCTATCCTCGGATGACCGATCCTCCTTGCTGAGCCGAAGTTTGCTGTGCTCATCGAGGCGACAGCCCCTCCAGGCCAATGGACTTGGGCGGACAAACCTCAGTCAACTCGTTCTCAGCATCAGCAGCGCCAATGTGTCGGCGAAAGTTCTCCTAGGTGCCTCCCCGTCGCTGGCCCACGCGTGCTGGAGCCGGCTGCTGAGCCAAAAAAGAAGACGAAAATAGCATATTTAGTGGTGGGCTTCGTCAAAACGGCGGGCTCACTGCGGCGCCAGATCGTCAACCACCTGAGCTACGTCCGCTAACGCCCTGCTTTGCCTGACGATGCCGTGTGCAGTAAAGAAGTTGAATGGTTGATTCACTTGGATAAGTGACGAAGGAATCAATCAAGACTAGAGGCATGGATGTAAAGACAGTAATAGACAACAGCATGCTGTCCGGGCAAGCCACCGGGCTATACTGCCAGTGTTCATCGACGCGGTCTTGGGATCCAACAACTCAATGCAAAAAGAGCGAAGAGTATTGATCAGTACGCATGGGACTTGTGACAACCTTTGGATTGTGTTGTCTTTCCAGTTAAAGAATATTCTCAGGTGGGAGGGACACTGCTAATATCAGCCAAAAGCAAAAACATACAACACCAGGTATTCGCTGGTCGTCACCGACCCAACTACTAATCCGGCCCTCATTGTCTTCTCAGTCGGGTCGCAGACCGCCGTCCAGTGCTGCTTTCGGCAACCAAGAACGGCGGCCGCAAAACAGGCTCTACGACGGAAAGGAATATCGTAAGCCCGAGCTTGGCCGTTTGTAACGGGTTGCCGCCGTTTCGCTCAGGCACAAATTTCCCCGAGATTTGTGCACACTCCTCACCCAACGGAGTGTACGTAGGAGCCCGCCTGATCGCTTCGTAACTTGCAATCTTGAGTAGGATAATAGGTCCACCCAACGGCACAATTTGATTTGCTGCAACTTCATGCGCCTGCGCCGCTATCGTTTCACCAACCCCTACCCTTGCCCTCTGCCGGGAGAAGTCGCGAGTGACAGCTCTTGAGTTGTGTCCTGCTGGCCCGGCGAGCTGTGCAGCCAACATCAAGCCAGACGGCCGTTGGCCAGAGCTCATAGGAAGTACTGTGGGGCAGGAACCAGGTGCCTTCCTGAGCCTTCCTGAGCCTTCCTGAGCCTCCCCGAGCCCCCATGAGCCGGGTCTGAGCCGGTCCTGAGGCAGGCGGGAGGAACAAAACTGAGCCATTATCGCAAGGTCATGCGGAACGGCCGCACGGCATATTTGTCTACGATAATACAGATAGTACAACAACCCAAGCTGCATCGCAACGGATGGAGTGGCGTCTAGAACAGTGTAAATCTGGTAGGCGTAAATATCGTGTTCTCCAGGCGGACGACTGGCATGCGGCCGACTCAATTCTAGACGCTGTAGAACAGTTCTCGTGGCACTGGGTCGTAGTGTCGTAGGCTGTAGTAGATCAAGTCTTCAGAGGCTAAGG